>PVJH01015442.1:0-53547 GCA_004026705.1 Nesogale talazaci
GTCTGCGTTCATTTATAACAGGACAGACTCAGCATTCTGTTGGGTCCCTTGTCTTTGTACTGGGTATGGATGTCTTCCAGTCACTTGGCCAGGTAGCTGTCTTCCAAATTACCTGGCACACACAAGTGAGTGTTTCCAGTGCTGCTTCAGCTTTCTGAAACATTTCACTGATAATCTGTCAATTCCTGGAGGGTTGATTTTTTGGCCAATGCATTCAGTGCAACTTGAACTTCCTCCTTCAGTACCATTGGCTCTTGCTCATAAGCTACCTCCTGAAATGGTGGTTTGTCGACTAGTTATTTCTGGTACCGTGACTTGGTGTATTCTTTCCAGCCTCTCCTACTCTCAGCACCATTCAGTATTTGAACGTAAAATGTTTCAAAACTGCAATCCGAGACCTGATTTTTCCCTTGAGTTCTTTCAGTTTCAGGTATGCTGAGTGTATTCTTCCCTTTTGGGTTTCTAAACTCGGTCTTTGCACTCTTCATTATAGCATCTGGCCCTGTCTTCTTTAGCTGCTCTTTGAAGTTTTCTATTCGGCTCTTTGACGTCATCCTTGCTCCCATTTGCTTTAGCTTCTTTGCTATTAATAGCAGGTTTCAGAGTCTCTCCTAACATCCATTTTGATCTTTTCTTTCTCTCCTGTCTTTTTAGTAGCCCCTTGCTTTCATCACAAATGATCACGTTCTTCATGTCCTCCTGCAGCTCATCAGGTCTTCTGTCACTAGTATTGAATGTGTCAAATCTGTTCTTAAGATGTTCTTGAAATTCAGGCGAAATAGGCGCAAAGTTGTATTTGGGTTTCTGTGGGCTTGTTTTCATTTTCTTCAGCTTTATCCCCAACTTACATATAAACAATTGATTTGCTGTTCCACAGTCGGCCTCTGGTTTGGTAATTCATCCAGCATGTCCAGTACATTTGCACATGTGCTGCCATCATCATTTTCAAAGCATTCTCTTCCCACTTGAGCCCCTGATAGCAGCTCCACATTTCTTTCCCTCTTCCCCACCCATCCTTCCTCATGAACCCTTAATAAGGTATAGATTATTCTATTTCCATATCTTACATCTTCCTCCGTCGCCCTTCACCTACTTTTCTATTATTTGTCCTCTTGGGAGGGGGGTTATAGGTTGATCATTGGAATCAATTATGCCTTCCTTTCTTCTCCCCACCCTGCCCAATCCTCCTGGTATCTTTACTCTCATTGTTGGCCCTGAGGGGTTTATCTATCCTGGGTTCCCTGTGTTGCAGGCTCTTATCTGAAGAAGTGTGCATGTTCTGGTCTAATTCAACTTATAGGGTAGAATTGAAGTTGTGATAGTATGGTGGAAGAAGCACCAAAAAACTAGGGGAAGGTTTTGTGATTCATCAGGGCTATACTGCACCCTGACTGACTCATTTCTTTCTTGTGATTCCCTCTATGAGGGGATGTCTAATTGTCTATAGATGAGCATTGGATCTCCTCTCTTGTTCTGGGTCTTAGATGCCTGATACCTGATTCCATCAATAACTCATGGTCACACAGACAGGTGTGCTTCTTTCATATGGGATTTGTTGCTTCTGAATCAAGGACAATGTAGCAGTGAGGAATTATTAAACCCAAATGATAGTGATAGTGAGACAAGAGGAAAGTAAAAGGAAAGAAAGGAAAGAAACAGGAGACAACAGACATTTATAGAGGCCTAAATATAGGTATGTACATGTATGTATGTGCATGTGTGTGTATATATGGAATAAAATCATGTACTCATCTTTATGTCAAGAAGTGAGGTTGCAGATGGACATTGGGCCTTGACTAAAGTACTCCGTCAACACAAGAACTATTTGTTCTAACTATCCTAATATTCTCTGATGCTCACCTTCCCCACACAATCACTGAAGACAAAATGGGTGCATAAGCAAATGTGAAGATAGCTGATGGTGTCCGGCTATCAAAAGATACAGTGTCGGGGGTCTTAAAAGGCTTGAAGAGCAATAAGCAGCCATCTAACTCCAGCTTCATTTCTATCGTCAAGTCCATATTTCCCAACTACTGTTCCTCTTTGTTTCCAACTTTTGCATTCCAATCACCAATAACTGTCAATGCATGTTGATTATATGATCGATCAATTTCCAACTAAAATCAGTAGAATTCTTCAGTCTCTTCATCACTAGCATTTGTGGTTGGTGCATAAAGTTGAAAATAATTGTATTGATTGGATTTCCTTGAAGGTGGATAGATATAATTCAATCCCAGATAGCAATGTATTTCAAGATGGATTTACCAAGATCCTTTCTGACAAGGAATGTTACACCATTAGTCTTGATTGTGTCATTCCCACTGTGGCAGTTGCATAATCAACTGCCAACTTGAGGAAGGGGTGACGTCTAGCTTGTCAATCAGGTTGCATCTTGAGGGCCTCATTTTGGAGGGGCAATGGAGATAAATAGCTCACAGGAGGCCAGACACACTTACTCTCTGCCTTGTCTCTCTGTGACACATTCCTGTTAACAAACTACATGGAGCTATGTTGATGGACCCAGAGCCCTGGAGCTGGAGGAGCCACAGTGGAGACTTCTGCCAGTGCTGAGATCCTCCCACCACCACTAGATCCACAAGATTTTCACCTACTGACCTGTGATTTTCCTGCATTCGGCATCATTGCATGTGTTGTGTGAGTCCGAAGAGGAATTTATAGACTGGTATTGGACATAGGGCTACTATTGGACTTAGGGACTTAATCTGGACAGAACCGGGGTGTTTTCTTAATATACAAATGCTCTTTTATGTAAAACTCTTTCTTGTACATATGAGTGTCTCTGGATTTGTTTCTCTAGTCGACCCGGAATGACACATGCAGAAGAGTAAATCATTTTCTGATTCAAAATGGCCAGTACCACTCCATTTCAGTTCACTTATGCCTAATTTATCAATTTTCATGCATTCCACTTCATTTTTGACCACTTCCAATTTTGCTGAGTTCCTACTTCACAGCTGGTTTCTCTTTACCTTGAGTCATGCGCCATCAGCAAAGGAAAATCCTAAAGGCTCCATGCCCAGAGTCTTTACCAGTCTTATGTTATCATGGTCCCCTCACCTCCAAGTAGTCATCGCTACAGTCACATTTTGAGTGCCCTCAGACTTGAGGGCCCATCTGCTGTCAGTATCTCCAGCAATGTTCCGTCTCCCTTGTTGAGGCTGTCAATCTTTGAAAATGCATCGAAGCGATGCACAAGGTTTTCAGCAGCTTCTTCTAAAGTGGGCAGCCAAGTCCTCCTTTGCTGTCTGTTCTCAGTCTGGAAGCTCCACTGAAGCCTACTCACTTTGGGTGAGCCTACTGGCATTTGAAATACAGTGGCCTAGATCCTAGCATCACAGCAGCACACAGTATGACCAACTGACAGACAACTGGTGGGTTGTTGTTAGGTGCTGTGAAGCTAGTTCTGACTCATAGTGAGCCTGTGTACAACAGAATGAAAAAGTGCCCTGTCCTGTGCCATACTCAGAATTATAGTGATGTTTGAGCCCATTGTGCTCATAACTCTGTCAGTCCATCTTGAGGGCCCTCCTTCTCCCACCCCCCTACCCTGCCTATCTACCAAACAGGATGTCTTTTTTCACTTTCCTGATCACTTGTCCAAAGTGCATGAGACAAAGTAGCATCATCCAAGTTTATATGGAGAATTCTGACTATTTCTTCTAGGACAGATCTGCTTGTTATTTTGACAGCCTATGGTATTTGAAAGCCTATAGTTATTTTGACAGCCTATATATTCTTCACCAGCACCATAATTCATGTATACATTCTTCTTCAATCTTCACAGGGTGTTCTTTTTGTCATTTTTCTATTCTTCATTTTATCGGGGGGCTCTTACAAATCTTGTAACAACCCACCATTCAATTCTATTAAGCCACATGATGCCATCAACATTACTTTTTGTAATTTTTGCTAGTTCTGTGTGACATAAAGTTTCTTGCTTTTTTAAAAAATATTTTATTTTTTATTTTATTTGTTTGTTTATTTTGGTGGGGGCATCACTGCCCTCTGGTGTCGTGGGAGCTGCCCAACCTTGCTCCTGAGAGCTGCTGCTGGATTTGAACCACCAAGCCAGTGGGTCGCAGTTCTGCACTCAACCACTTACGCCACCGGGGCTCAGCCCTCTTGGGTTTTTTTTAGCATAGAAAATTCCATTGGACAAACCGCCTTCCTGAGTTTGTTATGGTGCTATAGGTTTTCAGGGATTAAAAACAAAAAGCCTTCATTTCTAGGTTAATAGAGTAGGTTTCTGGTTTGAGTTACTTAAGGGAAATGATAAACATCTAATTGGACATTGAAACATGTTTTTACATTTTATGTGGTAGTGAAGGGCTAGTATGAATTATATTCAATTGTTTGGTGAGCAGACTCGAGTCTTTTAGCTTAAGCTATGCTAAGTCATCCCTTTTGATTTTCTAACTCCAGATCTTTGCACATTTCATTGTAATATTTTACTTCGTCTTCCCAGTCTGCTTTAAAAAATTTTTTCTGTTCAGCTGGTTTCGCTTCATCATTTCTTCCATTTGCTTTACTTGCTCTATATTCAAGAGCAACTTTTAGAGTCTCTTTTGACATCCACTTTAATCTTTCTTTCTTGTATCTTTAATGACCTTTTGCTGTCTTCATGTATGATATTCCTGATGTCATCTCACAAAACATCGTCTTCTTGTCATTATTATTCAACAAATTCAATTATTCAATGAATCAATGTCATTATTATTCAATGATCTTGAGGTGGTCTCAAAATTGAGGTGGGATTCACTGAAGGTTCTATTTTGGCTCTCATGCTTGTTCTAATTTTCTTTAGCTTTAATCTGAACTATGAATGAGTAATTGCTGTTCTGTTCCACAGTCTTACCCTTGCATTTTAGCACCTGACATTGAGCTGCTCCACCACAGATATGATCAATTCAATACCTGTGTATTCCATTTACTCCGTGTACTCCGGCCATTTTTGTTGTTATAAAAGGTGTTGGTAATGAAGAAGCTATTGGGTTTGTAAAATCCTATTTGGTGGTCTCTAGCTTTCTTTCTATCACCAAGGTCATATTTTCCAATGGTTGTTTCCTTCTCTGTGTTATTCCACTCATTAGTCATTATCAGTACATGTGGTTTAGATGCCTGACCCACTTCAGACTGAAGAATTTAATACAATTCTTAATTTTTCATCACTACATTTAGAAGTTCATGGGTAAATTCAAATAACTAACTGGATCCCTTTGTAGGCATCTAGATATTATCCTATCACAGACCACATTGTACTTCAAGGGCGATCTTAAAATATTCTTTTCAAAGATGAATATGACCCCATTTCTCTTCAATGTGTTAGTCCTGACATAGTGAACCATATAAATATTAGATTCAAAGTGGCTAGTACCAGTTCATTTCAGCTCACTAGTGCTGGCGATGTAGATCTCTATGTCTTCATTTCATTTTTATTATTTCCTATTTTTATCAATTCATATTTCATATATTACTGGATGTTTGCAGCTGTTTCTTCCTATTTTGAATCACACCCATCAGCAATGAAGGCCCCCAAAGCTGTCCTCCATCCATGTCATTATGATGGGCTCTACTTTGAGAAGTCTGCTCATCATCAGACACATTTTGAGAGCCTTTCAAACTGAGCAACACAACTTTTGGATTACACACGACAAAGTTCTGCTATAACAAGATTTTTCCAGTGGCTGATCCTTCAGAAGTGGGCACCCGATTCCTTCTTTGTATTCTGTATTTGATCTGGAAGCTCCACTGACACCTCTTCACTTTGAATGATCCTGTTGGTATTTTAAATACCAATGACATAGCTTCTAGCATCACAGTCACATTGTGCAAGCCTTCCCAGTGTGACAAATTGACAGACAAGTAGTGGGATAGGGTTCATAAAAACTCAAACTTATGGTCATAAATGGAACTGCATTAAAATCATCTTTCTACTCCTATATATGCATTTTTTTCAAAAATAAAAGGTTTTTAGTGTCTCCAGAAGAAGGGGCACATTATTCTGAGATCAGAGATGTCATGAAGCAGAGGGAGCTTGCCCCTTGTCAAGCTTTGGGAGGGGAAATCTCAATTTTCAGAACTTACCCGATTGAGCCCTTGATGGAAATGAGGGTTCTTGGGCTACATAGTCATAGTCATACCCCAATTAAGGTAGCCTGATGACCTTGAACCATTCGTTTATACTTTTCTTATGTGTAATAGTGTACATATTCCAATCACACTCCTGCTTCTTAGTTCATCCCGAGACTGTGATGAATGGATCTGCCACAAATGATGATTTCTGTGACAGTTTCATTTGTGTTCCATGTTCGCTTTAGCTAGCAACATGACTGTGAGTCCGTGGACACTATTATAACCATTATCATCCTTAGGCTGATCTCCCTGATTGTGTAGGATCTGACTTTGTTTTAATAAATTTAATAATAGATTTAATAAATGGCTCTCTATAGATGCTTTAATGTGGGGCCCCTTTTTACACTAGAACTTTTATTGACTATGTTAACCAATTCAACTGTGTTGATCCTAAGAAATTATAAGTAACAAATAGTGAAGAATGGAAATTCCAGAACACTGAATTGAGCATACGAGAAAGCGGTGCATTGACCAAGAGGCAGTCCTTCAAACAGAACAAGGGGATACCATGCAGTTTAAAATCAGTAAAGGTAAGTCTTATGACTGTATCTTTTCACTATACTTATTCAATCTTGCTGCTAAGCAAATAATCCCCAAAGCTGAACTAGATGAAGAAGAATGCAGCATCTAGGTCGAAGGAGGGCTTATTAACACCCTGAAATGTGCACATGAAACAACCTTGCTTGTTGGAGTTGAAGAGGAATTGAAGTTCTTCCCTTCACTCAAAGTATCTGATGGTGGAAACCAGTGGGGAATTACAGCACAGCATAAAACAAAAGTCCTCCTGGAGCATTCATCATGATGAATGGAGAAAACAGAGATTTCATTTTACTTGAATCCATAATGAACACCGTTGGGCGCAGAAGTCAAAATAAAATGATGTATGTATTGGGCAAATCTGCAATGTATATGTGTATATGCATATATCTGCATACACACATCGATATTAATAATCTTTCAAGTGTTCAAAAGGCTTTGGAGGAGTATGGTGCCCTGATCCGAGCCATGGTATCGTCAATTGTTTAGTATGCATGTGAAAGCCGAGCAAAAAATAAGAATGGTCAGGAAGAATTGATGTATTTGAATTATAGTGTTGAAAGTACTAGGGACTGCCGGAAGAAGAAACAAATATGTCTTGAAGAAGTACAGTCAGAATGTTCCTTAGCAGTTCAGACGGCGAAACTTTGTCTTGTGTACTTTGGACATGTAAACGGGCAAACAGTTGGTGGAGAGAGACATCATGCTTGAGAAAATAGAAGGCCAGTGAAAAAGATGAAGGCCTTCAAGAGCTGGATTGACAACAGGCTTCAACACAGCCACACTTGTGAGGATAGCACAGGACCTGGCAGTGTCCCTGCTCGTTGTACATAGCTTTGTTACGAGTGGGAAGTTACCCAAGCTAGACTGGCAGCCACCACTGATGTACTATACAGTGGGATTTGTTTAAAGTCTTAACTTTCAAACGAATGTTGTTCCTGTTAGCAGGCCTCGAGTCTGTCCGGTGGCCCTATGTACAATAAAACAAAATACTGCTTGGTACTGCACGGTCCTCACAGTGTGTGTGTGTGTGTGTGTGTGTGTGTGTGTGTGTGTAGAGCCTGTGAAAGGTGGATATGGGGGTTGAGCCCGGGTGGCGCAGTGGTTGTGTGCGGGGTTGTGGCCCACAGGGTTGGCGGTTCAAATCCAGCAGCGGCTGTCCAGGAGCAAGACTGGGCCTCCCACTCCCACCAGGGGGCAGTGTTGCGCACACACACACACACACAGATATGGCGTAGCGCGGAAACTTGTTTGAGAAGGACGCAAACCTTTTCCACTGGGAGGAGCCATAGAAAAGTGGCAAGACCGCATCCCGTCCACGGTAGAAACTGTGAGAGCCAGAAAAACTGGGACGTCCGTCCAGCCAGGCTCTCAGAGCCCAACCCCCCGGGGATCGCTGACGCCCGTGATCGCTAGGTGGCGCCCTCCGAGCCTGGCACGGAACCCCCTCCCCTTCTCCCGGAGGCGGGGGCGAGAGGAGGAGGGGGGCGAAACCGGAAGCGGAAGTGCCAGGCCGCGGCCAGGGGACTTAGTTGGTCGCGGGACCGGGTCAGGCTTCAGGTAGGCTTTGTTTCTGTCAGCGTCCCGCCTGGCCCCGGTCTGAGGTGCAAGCGCAGGTGGGGGCGGGGGAGGGGAGCTGCCGGGGTGCCAGGGCGTTTGTCCGGCCCGCTGCTGGCCGCCCCCTCCCGTCCCCCCCCTCCCGTCCCCCGCCATCCCGAGGTGGCTGCGGAGCCCGGCGACGACCGTGCGGGGCCTCCCCGCCGGGCTGCCGCTTGGCCCCCTCCGCCCCCCTGCACACTCTCACTCAGCTCGGGGCGCGGCCGCCCGCCGCCGGACCGGGCTGGGGAAGACAGGGCAGGGGGAGCGCATCGGGGCCACCCGGCGCATTAACGGGTGAACGGCATCCGTCCTCGCCGAGCCAAGTGTGGGTCCGAGCTGCAGGGCCGAGCTGGTGAGCCTGGTGCAGGGCCACGGGCCTCTGGGAAGCCGGGAGTAGCCGGGCTGAGACCTACCTATTGTCTCTCCAGTCTGCCGTTCCCCGTGCTTCCCTGTTCGTTCCTTTTCGTCCTCAGGCGGGAGGCAAACAGTATTATCGTGGGGAATACCTCCCTCACCTTTGAATACTTGAGGGCTCCAAAAACCAAACTGTCTGGTCATTCTAACGCACACGGACCCTATAGGATAGGGCAATAGCGCTGACACTGTAATTCTTGTTTTTGTTTTTTTTGGGGGGGGGTGGGCATCACTGCCCTGGTGGGAGTAGGAAGCCCAGCCTTGCTCCTGGAGAGCTGCTGCTGGATTTGAACAGCCCACCTGTGGGCTGCAGTCCCGCACACAGCCCCTGCGCCCCCGGGGCTCAGCCCTGTAATTCTTTAAAGAAGTAGGAAGCCCGGTTTTTTGTTTTTTGTTTTTTGTTTTTCCTGCAGAGTGCCTCCTGATTTCGATCCGCTAACCTTACTTTACCCAAGAAACCAAACTCACCGCCAGCGAGAAACTTGCAAAGATAGACGTTTTTTGCCAGGCTTCTGTGAGAGAAAATAAGGCCAACCGTAGTTTGATGTACAATAGAATGTGCTACAGAGATTTATAGCAATCACACACGCAGGGTTTCTCCAAGATCCTAAAGCTCGCCTGAGACAATCAGCTGTGTGGGTTGGATACTGGGCTAAGTCACCCACAGTTTCTGTTCCCCAAGAGTCACTTCCTTACAGGCTGAAGGCGCCTTGGCACAAAAGCTGTGCACAACCCTAGTATCTGAACAGGAAATACTGGGACTGAGGCAAATTGCAGACAATGTAGTGCATTTAACCATCATTTTTTTTGGGGGGGGGGGGCATCACTGCTCTCCGGTGGTGGGAGTAGGAGGCCCAGCCCCACTGCTGGAATTGAACCTCCGTCCCAGTGGGCCGCAGCGTGGCCCACGCACAACCACTACGCCACCGGGGCTCAGACCAACCATCATTTTTTTTAAAGAGTTTCTTTGAGGCGCAACTACTCAGTGATGAAAAAACAACCCAACCCCAAACCGTACTCTTTTATAGTAATTATCTTAGTTTGTTTTTTTGGTTTTTTTTTTTTTGGTGTGAGGGGCTGGTAACAATTGTCATTGTCTTAGGCTTCATTCCTAGACACAGCGAGGTTTCATGTGTACAGGGGAGAACTTGTTCCATAAGAAACAGGGATTTCAAGATCGGCTTTTGAAAGTCGATCACAAAGCCTGTCTTCCAAAGCACTGGTGGATAGGTTTGGTCTGCCAGCCCTTCAGCTAGTATTTGAGCACGGTGCAAAAAATAAGTCATATCCACAGTAATTGCCTTGGTACTGGCTCATGGTGACCTTAGCAGACAGAGTAGAAGTGCCCCATGAAGTTTCCTAGTTAGTGGTCCTGATGGGAAAGAGTGCTGATATCTCAGTGGGTAAACACTTGACTGTGAACCAGGGGCCCGCAGGCAACATGTGGCCCGCCGAGGACACTTATCCGGCCTGACGGGGGTTTTTGCCACTGCTGCTGCCCTACTTAGCAGCATCCTGGGCTGCAGTTAATTTGTTCATAGTTATTTTTATTTTTTATTTTTTGGCATCACTGCTCTCCGGTGGTGGGAGTAGGAGGCCCAGCCCCACTGCTGGAATTGAACCTCCGTCCCAGTGGGCCGCAGTCCCGCGCATAACCACTATGCCACCGGGGCTCAGGCCCGTAGTTATTCTTTTGTGTTTTTTTTAACTATAGTCCTGCCCCCCGATGGTTTGAGGGTCAGTGAACTGGCCCCCTCTTTAAAAAGTTTGAGGACCCCTAAGTAGACGGTTGGAATGTACCAGCACCTCTCTGGGAGAAAGATGTGGAAAGCCTCAGGGGCAGGCAGGTCTAATCTGTCCTCCAGGCTCCCTCTGAATTAGAATGGACTCCTTAGCAGTGGGTTTTGGTTTGTGTGTGTAAGTGTGGACAGCCGCAGAGCACCATGTTTTTTTCTCTTCCTGTGACTGCTTCGAACGCCCAACCTTTTGACTGGTGGAGCATTTCTCCAATGTGTCAGCAGGGTTGCTGTTGACCAAGATACCCTGGGGACAGTAAGTGCACAACTAATAAAAAGTCATGATTTTAACAAATAATTTTAACCACGACTGGGGGTACCTCCTCTATAGTTGGACTAGAGAATGTGTTCCCTTCTAAGAAGAAAATAAGAATGTGAGTGAAGGCAGTCAGGGCATATCAAATACGTTGAACATAAACTCAACAAAATGGTAATCCTTTTACTTAGAGCAAAAGAAAGATAAGCAGACTAAAGAGTCTAGATAAAGCTGACATATTAAAAAAATTTAAAGCTGTATATATCATTTCAAAAAATTGGCTTGTCTTGTTTCAGAAATTATTGCTAACTCCAAGGTGATTAACATGGTCTCTGATTTAGAATTCACTGGAGTTTTTGTAATGGAAATACTGTTACTTTTTTCCTTCATTTAGTCACCAGTTTATCGTATATCCTTGAGTATAGGCCAACCCAAATATCAGTCGAGACACCTAATTTTACCACAAAAGCGGCATTAAAAATGTCCTGAAAAATCCAGCTTATACAGGAGTATATATGGTACTTTAAAAGAAATCTACAGCAAGTGTGTGTGTTCTGATTCTTTTCTGGCTTAAAAGTGAAAGTACTCCTAGTGGAGCATTGTCCTGAGCCTGAAAGTCCTGTTCAGGAACAGAGCAAAAGGCCAAGACTCTCATTCCTTTCCTAACTCGGTCTCCTCCTCATCCTTCTTTCACTTTAGGTCACAGGTGTGGCACAAAGGACCTACAGTGACCATCTTGCACAACCCTGCAATCACAAGAACGGATTTCAACTGCTCTGACTGGCTGTGTTGACCAACTATATTATTCATCTACCTTTAGACTGCCTGGTGGCTCTGTTTCCACTCTGAACTTTCTTCCTTAAGTGGCTTCTGTGGCTCAGAGAGGACCTTCTACTTACACTTCTGGAAGCTGGACCAACGAAATGGTGAGTAGTACTGAAAACTTGTTGTCCTTACCATAAGGAGGTGAGATTAGGTAAGAATTGTAGGGTGGCCAGGTGTATGTTCTGGGCCCTACTGTACCTCAGTGGAGTACAAGTGTGCAGAAGAGGTCAAGAGACAACCCTAGGAGACAAACAGTTCTCTTGGCTTCTCTATACCCCACTCCCCACGCCCCTCCCCAGCACTTTAATGGGCAAAGCTAAAACCATAGCACCACTGCTCACACAGTGAGATGCCATAGAAAAAAGGGAAAGCGTTCAACGTAGGCCTTGACACTGTATGGAGTCCTTGGGAGTAGCAGTGCTCTCCAATCATCACCCAGGAAATGAGGTTGGGGACAGAACTGTACAACTGCATCAATTGTGGGGTCTCCAGATCCACCTCCCTCCTCCCCCTCAGTGGGGAATGCTTTTACCTTGAGGCTTTCAAGTGTGTGAGAAGCATGATTCCCCAATCCAAATCCTTGTTCTTTTTAGCTATTACTAAATCCCTAAAAATTTTGAGCAGTCTCTATAATCTAATTAGAATATAAAATTTAAGTGGGTTGTGTTGTTGTTAAGAGAAGTTCATGTGAGATGGGCATCTATTAAGTTTTTGGGTTTACAGTCCCCATTGAAAGAGGTTTCTAGATCAATTGGTATGTTGCTACTGACTTTCAGTGGATGTAAAAGCTTCTTAACCACAGAGGAATGCCTGTTGTAACGGAGGCAAACATGACATGAATGGAGGCAAGCTCACTTGACTCTTGAAAACAATCTTAAAGAGGCCTATTACAGCAAGTCATACCAGAACCCTCAATGTGGTACATATTCACACCATATTGGGAACAGTCCCCTCTCTGACATATTTAGATGTGCACACTCTGATATCCCTGTTTAGAAAGAGAGCTCTAATTTGCACATTACGGTTTACACAAATGTATTAGACTATGTCGGAGGTCGGTGAAAAAGAGGGAGGCCCTCAATGAGCTGTACTGACCCGGTGACTGCGACAGTGGGCTCAAGTCACAATGAGTGTAAGGATGGTATTGGGACCAGGCAGGGTTCGGTTCTGTTGTGCATGGAGTAGCCATGAGTCAGAACCGACTTGATGGCACCTCACAACAACAAAAACAACAGCAGTTAGACCCTATATGGTTTTGTACTTAAAGAGAGGAGTTGTGTAAAAACACTAACGATGACATTTGATTCATCTCACATTGAGAGGTATAATTTGGTTACTTACATTGTGTTTTTCCAGTAGCTAATACTGTCAAAGTTTCAAGCTCAGTCCAAACTTAAAAAGTAGACTCCATGAAGACTTGTTCCGACTGTTGCCCTCCCCCAACCCATTCTTTCTCCACCTTGAGATAATCCAGCTGCATGACTTCCTGAGGCATCTCCTGAGCGTTCCTGTAGGTAAAGACTTATAAACACACAGAGGAATGTTTTCCCTAAACCCCATTACTTAAAAGGTACCCCAGAATTTATACTTGCTCTTTAATTAGCACACTATGCTGGAAGGTCTTTTCATAGTCCTAGATAGAGCTTAAATTGAAATTCTTACGAAACTCCATAATATTGCCTAGTCGATGGTTTTAGCTCTGTCACCCACGAGTGGAGAGTTGGTTTGTGTCTAATATTTTGCTTTTACAAAGCTTACTCTAGTGAGTGTAAAGCACAAATATATAAGTGCTCCATAAACCACTCACCGCCATCCAGTCATTGCCAACTCATAGTGATCCATAGCATAGGCAAAAACTGGTCCTGTGAGTTTTCTAGACAGTAACGCTTTATGGAACCAGAAAGTCCCTTTCTTCCTCCACGGAGCAGCTGTGGGGTTTGAACCAAAGGCTTTGTGATTACCTTATCCTACAGCAACTAGGGCTCCTGATGAACGACTCAGAGTGTGACTCATCGTGACAGTATAGAATAAGGCAGAAGCTGTCTTTTGGGGTTCCTGAGACTTTCATTCTTGAAGGGTGTGTGCAGCTCCATCTTTCTCCAGAAGAACAGATCAATCCTTCGTCTACTACACCCTCAGGTCTCTTTTTCCTTATGAGTGAATGCAAGTTTGAGCAAAATGAAAAGTTTTCATATGACTGCAAATTTAAGATATATGAAAGTTAAATATCTTTCAAATTTTAAACTACGCTTTGATAGTTCTTCATTGTCAGCTATATTATATACAGTATTGGTTAAATAACAGCGATCTAAATCCATGATAAAAAAGAGATCTACGGCCACTTTTTATGGTCTCCTTGATCTCATCACCTGCCTGAGAACCACAACTATATGTGCTTTAAAGGTGTATTATTAATAACCCTATTTTCCCTGGTGTTGTCATAGCTGTATCTCTTCCAGCCTTCTTCCCTAATGTATATTGTTTAGCTTTCCCTCTTGATTTTGCTATAAATTCAATTATGATTGTGTGGTGTTTCTTCGGTGACTTATTCTTTAGGTGTCTTATTTTCATATGTGTTGATACATAGAGCGCTGCTCTGCCTGTGTGCCAATGTGCCTGTGTGCCATTGTATGAATGGGCCACCATTTACCTATCCGTCCACTGTGGAGCTTACAGAATTTGAAGGTCCATGTGTAATTTTCGCTTTTGTGAAGATCACTGGTCATCTCTTCATTTTATTTCCACGCTCCAAGTGCTCTGGTTCAATAACTCTCCCATGAGAGGAAAGCACCGAGTTCCAGATCATAGCCAAGGTCAAAGTTATAAGGGAATGCTGATGCATTGTACAGATTTTCACTCTGACAAAGTAGGCGTATGTGCTTTGTTCTATATGCCTGGCAGCCTTTGGGGATTATCTGATGAGTTCATTGTAGCTCTTTTAAAGAATATGGACATGAACTCCTGGGGTAAGCTCTGGGCTTCCAACCAAAAAAGTCTCAAGTTGAGTCCATCAATCTCTTCTTGTGAAAGATGAGGCAGTCTGTTTCAGTAAAGATTGAGAGTCATGGAAAACCTATGGAACAGAACTGACTCAATGGCAGTGAGTTTGGGCTTAAAAGAATGAAATGATATCTTACTTTGCGTTTCATGTAATTCCCTTATACGACTTTACTACTGGAAGAGTTGGTGTCTGCTATGGCAACCCCACCCCACGCCCTTTCAGTGTCATCCATTTTGGGAAACACTGGTCTATATATACGGTTCCACACAAACACAACTAAATGTTCTGGAATTCCCGTTCTTCGAAGTGTTATCTATAACTTGTATGGTCTGCATAGCCTAATGCTTTTGCTGAGTCAGTTAAAATAGAAGTAGACATCTTTCTGATAGTCTCTGTTCTTTGCTAAGATCCATCAAACATCATCAAGATAGACCTCGTTCTGTAACCTCTTCTGAATCAAATTGAATTTCTGGTAGCTTCCTGTTAATGTCCTGCTTCCAGTTAATGTAATTCAACTGTATTTAGATGGTCTTCAGCAAAATTTAACTTGTATGTGATTGATGATTTTGTTAGAAATTTTCTGCATATGGATCTTATCCATTACTTTGGTGAAGTAGCTGTCTTCCAAATTCTCTGGAATTTGAGTTTAAATAGTGTCTACATTCAGGGGGTTATATGTTGATCCTTGTGATCGATTCCCCCTTTTTCCCTTCACCTTCCCCTTATCCTCCTGGTATCGCAGGCTCATTGTCGACCCTGAGGGATTTATCTTTCCTGTGAGGTAGGTTTGATATCTGGCACTGTGCATGTTCTGGTCTAATCTGATTTGTAAGGTAGAATTGAGGTCATGATAGTGGGGGGGAAGGAAACAATAAGGAACTGGAGGAAAGTTGTGTTTCATTGATGCTATACTTGTGACCCTTCTGTGAGGTGTTGTCCAATTATCTACAGATGGGCTTGGGGTCTCCATGCCCCCATTCACATTGGGTTTGATTTTGTTCTGGGTCTTAGATGCCTGATACCTCTACACTTCATGATCACACCGGCTGGCGTGCTTCTTCCACATGGATTTTTTTGCTTCTCATCTAAATGACTGCTTGTTTATCTTTAAGCCTTTTAAGACCTCAAACACTACACTATATCTTTTGATAGCTGGACACCATCAGATTTCTTCACATTTGCTTATGCATCCATTTTGTCTTAAGCAGTTGTGCCAGGAATATGAGTATCACAGAATGCCAGATTATTAGAATAGCATGTTCTTGTGTTGAGGGAGTACTTGAATTGAGGCTCAATGTTCATCTGCAACCTCAATTCTTTTTTTTTTTTGCAACCTTAATTCTTAACATAAGTACATAGATCTAGTCTCCTCTCCTTATATAAAAATATATTCACATGTGTAAATGCCTGTATTTAGACCTCTGTAAATTCCTTTGCCTCCTGGTTCTTTCCTCTGTTTCCTTTTATGTTACTCTTGTCCCACCATCATGTTTGACCTTCATTCAGGTTTAGTAATTCCTCGTTGCTACATTTCCCTTGGTTAAGCCTCACTAGATGTCCTACGCCCTTCTTTCCATTGATTTTAGTTCACTTGTTATTCCCTTATCCCTGAGTTGATCCTCCTCCCCACCTTCCTTTTTCCGGTATCATTCCCCCACCCCCGTACCCCAACCATCGGTCCCATTCTTTTCATTTCCGAATTGTTTATCTTAACTCGACAGACATGCAGAGACATTAATAAACACAAAAATCAGGCAAAGCCAAATGAAACAACAAAGTAAACACCAACCAAACAAAAATACAACCACAAAAAACAAAAAATAACAAGAACAAAAAGAAAGCTACTTACAAAGATAGAAAAGCCTATAAATAGTTCAAGGTCTGTTTGTTGGAATTTCCAAGTGTTTTGTGGTCAAGTGGTGGGGTAC
Source organism: Nesogale talazaci (assembly GCA_004026705.1). NCBI lineage: Eukaryota > Metazoa > Chordata > Mammalia > Afrosoricida > Tenrecidae > Nesogale > Nesogale talazaci. Next base: position 16,510 of record PVJH01015442.1, read on the forward strand.
CAAGATAAAGCCTATATTCCCTAGGGATTTCATCACTTTGCTCCCCTTGCTGCTCTGGTGCATGCCCTCAGTATTTTGCCCCAGTGTGATGGGATCAGACTGGGCACAGTTCCTGCACTGTGTCTTGCAGCACTGTCCTCCATAGCACTATGGAGGAGTTGAGTCTGCTCAACTGGAAGAGTTGGTGTCTGCTATTGAGGGACGTTGTGTCTTGTGGTGGGGCCAGCATTATGGTCCTCTCTGTGCGCTGTCTGCCCTGAGCAGGAACATCATCCTCTGGGCTTGGTGGGCCAGGATGTGTTCCCCTCCCTCTCCATCTCTCTTTGTTTTTCCTGCGTGTTCTAATCAGACGTGCATCTCTCCCTACCTCTGTTTCCTTTTGCCTTCTTCCTGCCCCACCGTCACGCTTGCCCTTCTTCTGCCTCTTAGTATTTCCTCTCAGTTATATTGCTGCTGCTCCAACACCCCCAGGATCTTACATCCTCTGCATTGCATATAATGCCTTAATTGTTCCCGTGTCTGTGTCTGTGGCATTGTTTGTTCACTCCTCCATTTCCATGCCTCCTCCTCCCCCCAGGTGCCTCCCATCACCTTCTACCCCTTTGTTTTCTCCTTGGCATTGCTGTGCACGCCTGTCTTACATTGGTAAGCAAAACAACAATAACAGAGACAAAGCAAAAAGGAAAAAGCTAAATTAAAAAGAGAAAAATCAACAAACAAAGAAAAAAAGTAGCAGAACCCCCCCCCCCCCCCCCCGAAAATGCATACATAGTTCCAGGTCTGTCTGCTGGCCTTTCTGATTATCTCCCCACCAGTCTTGCGGGAGATGGGAGTGGGGGTGTTACAGGAACTGCGTCTCCTAATCTGAAGTCTATTTTGGGGTCTCCTCAGGGGTTTTGCAGCTTGGCTTTGCCTCCGTTGCTGATCTGTTATGTTCCCTTCTTGGTTCGCCCCACTGTGGGGGTGGTTAGACCAGACACACTCTCCACCGTGTTTCCCCAGTACTGTCCTCTGTCTCGGTATACCCCAGCTAGGAAACATCACATCTTGAGCCGCTGTCAGCCCTACAGTCCTCTCTGTGCCTTAGCAGCTCCCTGCAGGCCGTCATCCTCAGGGCTAGGTGGGCCAGGGTGGGGGTCTAGTTCTCACTCTCTCCTTTTCCTTCCTGGTTTGCTTTTGGGTTGACATGGCAGGCCAGCCCCTCTCCCCAACCTGGAGGTTTAGTGTTGGCCTCCATAGCACGTACTTCTGGGGAGGAGGGCAGTTTGGCTCTGATTGGGCCGCCCTGCCGACCTCTCTGTTCATGAGTCGCTCCATGTGCTTACGGTGCCCTCCAGGTTTGCCACCCTGCCGTGGGGTCAGCAAGCACCCTCCCAGCTTGTCAGATTCGCTTTATGATGAATACCGGTTGTAGTCTTATTGCGAATATCAGTTTATTTCAGTTCAGTAATGCCCAGAAAGTCGATCTTAATGTGTCTTATTTACTTTTTGGTGACTTCACAATTGTTTTAGGTTGTACTGGTACATCCCTTAGTTCAGTTATTGATGGATATTGCAGTTCTTTCTTCTTCCTTTGAGTTGTGCCACATCAGCAAATAAAGGTTCTGAAGGATTTAATCTGCACACATTGTTAAGGTCTTTTATAATTTGAGGAGGCAACTCTTGCCTAATTGTATCTTGAGTGACTTTTGACCTCAGGAGCTTATCGTTGGTCCCCGAAGGAGTTCACAGAGATTGAGGCCTGTGGGTGGTTCCCTTGGACACCAGGTACCCTGGGCACACGAGGGCAGATCTGGGCAGCTGAGCCACAAAGGGCTTGGATGCAGTCTTGGAACAGTACACATTCGAAGGCACTGTGTCTCTTCTCATGGACATTTGCGAGTCTAGTCTACTGCCTTGGTCCTTGTTTGCTTTGAAGAAGTTCACACGTGCTTACTCACCCATGCCCTCGCTAGCAGAGAATACAGACCGGACACACAGGGGCTACACACAGCCCTCCGCTGGCGTTGGGCGGCACTTCCCATGTCCATGACCTTCTTTCTGCTCTGCTCCCACATCACCTGCTGCTCTTGCCCTCCGTCACTGCCATCAAAACAGTGTTCCACTGCTACTCATAAAGTCCTTATGTTCAGCGTTTATTTCTTTCCAACAAGGGCCTCGTTCCTAATTCGTCTTCATCTTGAAGCCCCACTCAAGCCTGTCCGTCGGGGGTGACTGTGCCGGTATTTGAAACACTAGTGGTACAACTTCCAGTGTCACAGCAGCTTACAAGCCACCACAGTCTAGCGTAACAACTGGTGAGTGGCTGAATTGTTTGATAGCGCCTCACATATTCAAGTGCATAAGTTTTCTAACACTGTCTTATAGTTTTGGCAGTGCCATGAATCAACTTTTCCAGTACATTGGAGTGTCTCTTTCTGAAATTGCTTCCCCCTCCAATATTGTTTATTTCTATATGGATGTCATACTTTAGATAATGGTATAGGTGCCATGTTTGACATCCTCTGGCTAACTCCATAGCTGGCCAAAGAGCCAGGTAAAGGTCACACATACCTCTAACCCCTGTCTTATTCTGACACCAACTGTCCCTCCCAAGGCTCCCTACTTACCTGCTGGGTTTGAACATTGATTGGAATGCCCACACAGAAATCACAGACAGTGCTTCCGATAATGGGGTTTATCAGGGATCTAACAAGTTACAAAATATTAGGATATAATTCTTTTGTCCACAGCATTTCTTCCCAGCCATGCCCATAGGCATGTCACCCTGGTCCTTAGCCTCCCAGTCATAGTCAGTCCCATGGTTAGGCAAGTGTTACTTTAGCACTGATAACTGCCCCAAAGACACCCTCCTCTACAGCTAATCCTTGTCTGAAGGCATTCTGTTTTATTTATCCCATGAGCCAGAAAGCCCACCCCCTCTGCCTCATGGTCTCAGTGCTGTAGCCGCTATGGCTCCACCGCTTGGGAAGAGATCTCACACACCATCCACTGGTGCCTCTTGATGAGTGTAGGGTTCCTCATTCTTGCTTCTAGAATGGCATAATGCAGTGGCATAAGTGATCCATCCCTGAGTCCTCTACACCAACTTTCCTGCGCCCACCCAGTCATTTGATGTGAGTCACAAAGGTAAAAGAGCCATGCTAAGTAATTCCACTTCATTGCATATCACACTTAATGTAGTCAAGCTTTATTTGTCAAATAAACATAAAATGTTTATTTATGGAAAACAGCTTTCTAAGAGCCTGTTTATCTTTTCTTTTACTTCAGCCCATTTGGATATAGTGTAAGGCATGGCGGTAGTATAAGTGAGATAATTAAAGCTTATTTTAGTTTTTATATTCTGCATATTTGCTAAAACCTTTCTGTTATGTAATCAACCGGATGCTCTTTAGAATCCTACGTACCGTATTTTTCGGACCATAAGACGCTCCTCACCATAAGACACCCAGTTTTTAGAGCAGGAAAACAAGAAAACATTGTGAACCACATGGTACCAGTGTACTAAAATGTTCCTGAGTACCTCGCCTTTGGACCATAAGACACATCCTCGTTTTCCCCCCACTTTGGGAAAAATGCATCTTATGGTTCAAGAAATACTGTGTATAATTCACATAGAGAATGAAATGGGCTGAGCCCCGGTGGCGTAGTGGTTGAGTGCGGGACTGCGGCCCATGGGCTTGGCAGTTCAACTCCAGCGGCGGCTCTACAGGAGCAAGGCTGGGTAGCTCCCATGACCACCATAGGGCAGTAAAAAAAAAAAAGAAAATGAAATGGGACAAGGGTTTCTTTCATCTCTCTCACAATCTTATATCTTAGTTCCTTTTTCTTTTTCCGGTACGTACCAGCTATAACTGCTAGGATAATGTTGAATAAGAGTGGGAAAATGGCTGTTCTTGTTTTTTAACTGCTTTTAGTAGGAAAGTGCTGGAGTTTTCATTTTGTATGTTCTCTGATGAACATTTTCTTAACGTTCACTTTCAGGTTGTACGTGTTTCCATTTCTAAATTAAATAAGTGATTTATAGACATTTTTTAGTAGATGGTCCCTCTTTCTCTTACACCACAAACCATCAGGTCACATTCAGTTGTCTCATCCATATAAGTCTAGGGCCCTTGTACAGCTCACTTTTCATGCCTGGCTCCAGTCAGCTATCACCATTTTCGATGATACAGCCAAAGTCTTTGTATGCTCTCCAGATTTTATATTTGCCTCTTGCACACCAGCTTTTTACTAGCTGTTTTTATCAGGTTCCTTTTCTATTTTGAAGCCTAATGTCCCTGTTCCTTCACTCACATTAAAAGCCAAAGTCTTTCCTGTGGCCAAAACGTTCCCGAGAATATGATAGACTGACTATCCCAAATCACCTCTCCAGATTCCTCTACTAATAGTATCCAGCAACACTGTCTTGCCTTTGACGATCCTTTCAGCATCTAGAAGATTCTCACCTTCTGGCCTTGCTTTGAGATTTTCTCTTTCTGAAATCATCCTGTCTTGGATATTCCTTCCGAAATTGCTCCACACCCCTTTACGTTTTATCTCCGCTCTTTCTAATATTACTTCTTGCATTGTCAGCAGCTAATATGATCAGTACGTGGATCCTGCTCTGCTTTTCATTTTGTTGCTCGTTTGGGTCACCTTCACACAGATATAAGATGCTGAATGTTGTTTGGAGCCTCACCAACTCTGAAGTCCAGCTCTTTGTATTTTATTGGTATATCCCCAATTACATAGATAATGTCTTTTGCATATATTTTATTTAGCTTTTCTGATTACTCTTTTTTTTTTAAGGAATTAGGTTTTACTTTTCTTACAAAATTGAGCATGCTATTAGCATGTGGTTTAGCAATTGCACTCTGGACAAATGAATTTTGGCCATTTTTATCTGCAGATATCTATACCTACAAATATCACTGCATACAAAAGTTTATAGGTGTTTTATTCATGATTGCCAAAAGTTGGAAACAACTAAATAGGATTGTAGAAGATGAATAGCTAAGTCAACTATGCTGCAGACATACACACACAGGAATAAACTGAAAACGGAAGGGAGCTACCAACACACAGGAAGATACAGCAATTGTTAGATCATGTGAAAGTAATATATTCAGTTTTGTAACAAACTGCCGAATTATTCCAGCTGGGTGTACCATTTACATTGACTGAGGATTCTTGCTATTTTACATCCTAAGCCATATTTGGCATTGTCAGTTGTTTGGATTTTGCCCTTGTAACATTTAGAATTTATTAAGACCATAGACTTCTTAATTTCAAGTACCATTTTTCCAACAGCACAAACAGTGAGTATACACATGGATCTCACCAGAAGGAATGCACAGGAATCAAATAGATTAAATTTTCCAGAAGAGACAATGGAGAAATTCAATATTAACAGCCAAAACACGACCTGGAGTTGACTGTAAAACAGTACATCAATTGCTCATCTATAAGTTCAGGTTGACATTAAAATTAAAACAAGTCCAAGAGGGTCAAAACACAACCATGAGTGTATCAAACCTGAAATTTGACAATATTTCAAGACAAATTAAACTAGTGGTTCTCAACCTGTGGGTCATGACCCTTTTGGGGGCAAGTAACCCTTTCACAGGGGTCACCTGATTCCTAACAGTAGCTAAATTACAGTTATGAAGTAGCCACAACATAATTCCTCATGTCAGAACAACATGAGGAACTGTATTAAAGGATTGCAGCATTAGTAAATTTGAGAACCACTGAATTAGACATATTGAGCACTAATTATAGAAGGCCTGGTGGAATGACATCAATAATATCATACATGAAGAAAGCAAAAGGTCATTTAAAAAAAAGAAAAAAATTAAAGTGGATGTCACAAGAGACCCAGGAACTCGTTGTTGAGTATTGTGTTAGGTTGGATTGACTGGAAAAGCAAATTCAGTGACACTCATAGATGATAGATGATAGATAGATAGAACTTTATATCACAGAGCAATTGTATATTGAAAAAATATCCCAACCAAGTCCAGTTAAAGTCCCTAAGCCTGATATTAACCCACTTGTCTGATATTAGTTTATAAATTCTACTTTGGACTCACAAAGAGCATGCAGTGATACTGAATGCAGGAACGTGTAGACCTAGATGATGGTATGTTGAAATACAATAACTTCTCATTTTGATAATTTTGTTTAATTTTGTCTCTGTTATCCAAATGCCTTCTTCCCATGGTTTTTCATGAAAAAAGTCTTTAAATTGCCTTTGGTTTTGTAAATTTAAATGTGACTTCTTTGTAGTCTTCTTTTGGGTTCACTGAGCTTCTTGAATGCTGATATCCATGTGTTTCATGACATTGGATGCATTTTTTTTCTAACAAATCTGACACTTCTTTGACAGTTTTCTCAGTGCTTTTACCTGTTTCTTCCTATTCTAGAATTCTTCCCAGATGTAAGTTATTCCTATGATGGTGTCTTGCATTATCCTCCAGCTTTCTTCAATTGTTCTCCTTCTTTTCTTCTGATGGTTTTCTAACATTGATATTAAAGGATTTATTACTAATACAATGTCTTCCATTGATTCAGTTGTACCACCTCTGTCTGCTTATTCATGATATATTTCTGTAATTGTAATATTAATCATCTCAATTTCTGTTTGCTAATTTTTGTATGGTTTTCCATTTATTTTAACTTGTTCTCTTATTGATTTTTTTGAAACGTAGACTTTTGTTTGTGTTTCCTTTGACTTTATCTTTGTTTTCCTCAAACTTTGTCTCAGTTCATTGAAGATGCTTTAAATACAAGTACTTTGAATAATGAGGCAGTTCTAGTACCATTTCTTCCACCAGGTTGTATTGCCCTATGTTTTGGTCACTTAGTTGATCCTTCTTGTTTTGTATGTGTGTGTGTATGATTTGACGGTTCTCTGTTTGTTGATTGTGTATTGATTTGCTTCACCTTGATTTTTTTTTCATCACTGGGGTGCTCATCACCTGTCTCCAGGTGAATTGGGTAGTTGATTTTACAGAACCGAGGAAGTCACATTAGGCAGGTGTTGACCACTGTCATGAGTCCATTGATGTCAGAGCAGAGAGTGGCACTTCCAGTGAGCAGGGAACACATGTAGTGGGTATGATTGCCCCTGATTGCTAGAGAATGATAGGGGAGAGGCAGATTTGGTAAAGGAAGTAAGCATTAATGAGTGGGGGAGATGAGAACTAAGAAGAAAGGAAAGAAGAGAGGATAAAACTGGTCTGTAGTGTTGCTAACTCCTGAACATGGCTGTGGCAAAACTGTGGTACTTTCTCCACTTAAACATTCATCACCAAATGCATAGTGCCAGGGATAGGTGTTGCTGAACATGGAGGTGGCAATACACAGAGCACCAGCTCAGCCAGAACAAAAAAGTACTGAAAGGAGATTAAAGAAAAAAAAGCAGGAGTTCAGGGACTGGGGAAGAGTTGGAAAGAAAAAGAAATCAAATAAAAACTAACACAAATGTTAGCTGTCAAATACAACTGCAGTGGGCATGTGGCAGCTCACCGTGGGGGCCAGGCATTGCCATCCTTGGAGGGGTTGGGACTGATGCTGCTGATTACAAGACAGTGGCTGCATGCTTCTACCATTAAGAGAAGATAAAAAGGAAGGATAGAGGAAAGGAAAACAGAAAAAACAAGGTTCAGAAAGCAGAGAAGAACGAAGAAGGAAAATCGATATTTAAAAAAAACAAACAAACCTGCTGATGGAAATAGTTGGTGGTAAACACAGCTGTGTGAGAACACAGCACACATTGCAGGAACACATACGCCTGACCAGGGAGGGTAGTAGTGATGACTGACAACCTTATGAGTGGCAGGGAGGAGGGCTGTCTATTCCAAGAGAAGAAAAAGGGCAAAGAGAGGTGGAAGGAAATGAGAGTAAGGAATGAGAAGGGAGAACTGAGAAAAGGTGGGAGAAGGAACAAATGAGGAGAAATGAAAGCAGCATGGCGATGATCAAAGTGCTAGCTCCCAAACACAGCTGCAGAGGGGGTACAGCACTCACTCCCTGGAATCGTGGGGAAGGGCCGGGGAGGGGGCACTTCAAACCACCAAACCCTATGCCACCCACTCCATCAAATCCAAAAACATACAGAGAAAAAAAGAAACTGGGGGTGGGAGAGCTATGAAGAAAAGGTTAAAAAGACCCCAGAAGCGAACAATAGCAGTGAGGTGGGGGAGGGTTGACCAGACTCTGGTTAGGTATGGCTGGAGGGTTGTGTCCTCCGGTCCACAAGAAGTCTTACAAGCTAAGGGCTGAAGTTGCTAACGTGGGTGCTGGTGCACCTCTGAGCAAGTGATCCTGGTTAATTAAAGAAGGCCATCCTATCCCACTTGTCTTCTTACTGCTCCTTTTCATTGATTTTGTTCAGTCTCATTAAAAAATGTTTGAAGTTTTGTGTTTCACTTTTGTTATTCAAATCCATTTCACCTGTTTTCTTAAGTTTTTGTTATAGAGGGTCTGGATAGTTTATCTGCCTAGACCACCCTCTTGGATCCGCCTTTTTTGATTCGGCATATTCTCTCAACTTCTATCTTGGTATATTTTCTTCATTAAATAACTGGTAGAGTTTATGAATACACCAGTCTATCTCTGGAACTCTAAGGAAGTGAAATTTCTTTGTTTTTTTGTTTTTGTTTGGGCATCACTGTCCTGGTGGTGGGAGTAGGAGGCCCAACCTTGCTCCTGGAGAGCTGCTCCAGGACTTAAACCTCCAACCCAGTGGGCTGCAGTCCCGCGCACAACCACTACGCCACCGGGGCTCAGCGAAGTGAAATTTCTTAATGTGGCTCTTCCCTCCATATTCCTGTATGTGATATACTGTCAAATCTATTCTCAATGCTTGTGGTCATAATCTCAATTTGTAGGAAATTCTCTGTTACAATAATGAACAGGATTCAGTTGGGTGTATTCCGAGTTTCCATTTTGCTAAAGAGTTTGAGTCAAGTCACCACCCTCATTTCTTTGGGGGTATGATCTGCTGCTGAAAGACAAACGCCACACCTTCAAAAGAGCCCTCATGGAAGCAGCGAGAGAATTCTAGGCTCATCGAGAAAGAGTCACGACCAGTGAAGTGTGATCAAGACCCCATCCTAAAGTGGCAGAGGCTGAGACTAAGAAAAGACAATGAGGAAGGAATTGGCTCCCCATTTCAGAGGAAGCAGCCATTGCAAACCTGTGCCGATTCAAAACATTGTCAGAAACCGAAGGCGTAATGACTGGAAGCAGGACTTAGTACCGGAGGATGGGAGCCTCGGGTCAGAGGGCACTGGAAATGTGACTGAGGAGGAGCTGCTTTCTCAAAGTAGAACTGAGCATCATGATGTGTGTGGGGAAAAGCCTGTGGGTGGGCAGGGAGTCATAAAGATCTGCATTTGTTGATGGGGCACAACAAGGAGAAATAGCTGTAGAAATCTGCTAATGAGATGAGCCAGTCAGGGTGCAGTGCAGCAGTGATGAAACATGTGACTTTCCTTTAGCTCATTAGTGCTTCCTGCTGCCACCCCCCACCCCCTAATTATAATCTCAATTTTACCTTACAAATCCAGCTAGACCAGTGGATTGTGCACTGGTTCAGATAGGAACTGGAAAATAGGGAATCCAGAACAGATGAATCCCTCAGGACCAGTGGTGAGAGTGGTGATACCAGGAGGGTAGAGGGAAGGTGGGGTAGAAAGGGGGAATAGAAAAGTGGGTGGAGGGAGACGTTAGACAGTGTAAGACCTGAAAAAAATTATCAAGGGTTTGTGAAGGGGGTGGGGTTGGGAGAGAGTGAAAAAATAAGGAGCAGATACCAAGGGCTCAAGTCGAAAACAAATATTTTGAGAATGCTGATGACAACAAAATATCAATGTGTTAGACACAATTGATGTATATATGGATGGTGATAAGAATTGTACGAACACCCAATAAAATGATTTTTTTTTAAAAGCTTAACATTTCTGCACAAATGAAATATGAAAAAAATCTGCTAATGATAGGAATTTGGAATCTGAGAAGTATGACTCTAGGAAAACTGGAAGTTGTCAAAAAGGAAACAGATCTCACAAAGATATCCTAGGCTTAGTGAGCTGAGATGGACTGATATTAGCCAATTTGAATCAGAAAATCAGGATTTACTATGTTGGGAATGACACAATCAAGAGGAATGGCCTTGTAGTCATTGTCAAAAAGGGCATTTCAAAATAATTCCTGATGTACAGTAAGGCTTGTGATAGGATTGTATCTATCAACCTTCAAGAAAACCCGATGAATTTAACTGTTATTCAAATGCATACATCAATCACGAAAGCTAGTGATGAAGAACTTAGATTCTACCCACAACTTTGGTCTAAAGTTGATCAAATATGTAATAGGGATACATTTTAATTATTAGTGATTGGAAAACAAAAGTTTGAAAACAAGGAACAGTAGTGGTAAAATATGGCTTTGGTGATAGAAATGAAGTCTGGAAATCACATGATAGAATTTCGTAAGACCAACGACATGTTCATAGAAAATACCTTTTTTTCAACAACACAAAAGATGACGATGCACATGAATCTCTCCAGGTGGAATGCACAGAACTCAAATTGACTAAATTTGTGACAAGAGAAGACAGAAAAGCTCAGTATGAGCTGCTAAACCAGACCAGGGGCTGACTGTATAACAGACCATTAATTGCTTATATGTATGTTCCTGTTAAAGCTGAAGAAAATAAAAACAACTGTCCAGGAGAGGCAAAGTGCAATCTATCCATATGGATTTCAAGGACACCTCAAAAGTAGATTTTCTACATTGAGCACTAATGACAAAAGACATGATGAACTGTGGAGAATATCAAGAACATTATTCATGAAGAAAGCAAAAGGTCATTAAAAAGAAGGAAAGAAAGAAAGGCTCTAAGTGAATGTCAGAAGAGACTCTGGAACTTGTTCTTAATCATAGTATATCTAAGGCAAATGGAAAAAATGAATCAGAGATGAATAGAAAATTTCAAAGGGCAGCTTGAGATGACAAAGTCAAATAAAATAAAATGTGGAAAGACCTAGAACTAAAAAGCAAAAAAGGGAAGAACACGCTCAGCACAAACTGAAAGAACTCAAGAAAAAATTCAAGTCTTGAGTTGCAATATTAAAAGATACTATGGGCAAAATATTGAATGATAGAAGAAGCATCCAGAAGAAGATAGAAAGTGACTGGTATCTCTTTCTAAATTATGAGAATCCTGTGTGCAGAAGACTATTGATGACAGTGGCAGCCCAAAATTCACTTGAGGAACTACATAGGAAAGAAGCTCATGTGAACTCCCTCTATTTACAATTGGAAGAGAGGGAGGAAAGGGGTTACCAAACAGTGCAAAGGGATAAATCTGACTTCAACACTCAAAACATTGTTAGTAGATCTCCCCCTTCTGATGGATGGTAGACCTGACCTGGTTTCCAAAACTTTCTGTATTTTTGGCCTGTATTGTTTAATTTGGCTTTTGCCTGTTAATATTAGGGTGTATCTCAAAGTTGCCACTAGAGGTAACCTCTTGAAATTGTGCTATGTGTTTTTCAGTTTTGGTATATATAAAACCCAGAATTGATGAACCTGTAGAGACAGCAAGTAGAATCAGGGTTTCAGAGAGAGGTAAAGAGATATGATTTCAAGGAGTCCAGGAAGAAAAGGAATGTTAGGAATCTGATTGTGGTAACAATTGTACAATTCTTTTTGATATGATTGAACTATGAAATTGAGTGTATGTATTAACTCCCAATTAATAATAATAAGAAAAAAGAAGATAGAACATATAGTCATTGTATCAAAAAGAAGTAGACATTTCACCATTTTAGGAGGTAGCCTATGAGCAAGTTGTGCTAAAGGAAGATGTTCAGGCTGCACCGAAAGCATTAGCCAAAAGAAGGTTCTAGGGATTGATGGAATATTGATTGAAATGTTTCACCAACCTGATGAACCACTGGAAACTCTTAATCATCTATGTGAGAAAATTTGGAAGAGAGCTACTTGGCCAACTGACTGGAAGATATTTATATTTGTACCCATTCCAAAGAAAGATGATCCAACAGAATGCTTAAACTAAAAAACAATATCAGTGATATCACATGCCAGTAAAATTATGCTTGACATCATCCAACAATACTTGCAGCAGTACATTGACAAGAGAATTGCCAGAAGGTCAGTCTGGATTCAGAAGAGGATGTGGAACAAGGAATATCTTTGCTGATGTTAGATGATTCTTGGCTCCAAGCAGAGAATACCACAGCTATGTTTGTTGCAAGGTGTCATTGCGGCGATTCCAACCCATAGCAATTTTATGCACAAAGGTCAGTACCCAGTCCTGCACCATGCTCACAATTGTCTTCATGCCTGATCTCTTTAATGCAGACATTTTATCAATCCATTTTGTTGAAGACCTTCCTCTTTTTCACTGTCCCTCCACTTTACCAAAGATGATGCTCTTCTCCAGGGACTCCTTGCTCTGAAAATATGTCCAAAGTATTTAAGACAGCGTCCTTACCATCCTTGCCTCTAAGGAGTACTCTGGCAATGCATCTTCCAAGACTGATTTGTCCTTTTAGCATTACATAGTCTTTTCAACATTTTTCACTAGCACTGTAATTCAAATACATTGGTTCTTCCGGTCTTTCTTATTCAGTGTTCAAGTTCTACATGCATATGAGGCAATTGAAAATGTGATGGTTTGAGCCTGACCCATCTAGTCCTCAAAGTAACATCCTTCCTTTTGAATAGTCTTTTTTTTTGTCCGCATCACTGCTCTGGAGCGAGTAGGAAGCCCAGCCTTGTTCCTGGAGAGCTGCTGCTAGACTTGAACCGTCAACCCTGTGGGCCGCAGTCCTGCACACAACCACTGCGCCACCAGAACTCAGCTATTAATTTTGAATATTCTAAAGAGACCTTGTGCTTCATATTTACCTAATGCAACGCGTCTTTGAACTCCCTTGACTGTTTTCTTTCCCATGATCACGGATTGTGGATCCAAGCAGGACGGGATCCTTGACAACTTCAACCATTTCTCCATTTCTCATGATGCGACTTAGCGGTCCAGTTGAGAAGATTTGAATCTTCTGTACACTGAGTTATAATCCACACTGCAGGATGAAATCCTTCAGGACTTGAGCACTTGCTCATGAAAAAAGATGTTTTCTTGTGTTTTATTAGCTATGCCAAGGTCTTTAGCTGTATAAATCATAGCAAACTACAGATAACATGGAGAAGAATGGATATTCTGGAACGCTTGATTGTACGCAGACATGGCTTGAACGTGGATCAAAAGGAAATGGTGAACACAACAAGGGATACTGCATGACTTGAAATCAGGAAGGTTGCTCATCAGGGTTGTATCCTATCTCCATGCTTGCTTGCTCCATGCGTCTGCTGAGGAAGTCATTAGAGAAACTGGATTATATGAAGAAGAATGTGGCATCAGGATTTGAGGACGGTTTATTAGCAGCCTGCGATATGCAGAAGCCGCAACCTTGCTTGTTGAAAGTGAAGAGAACTGGAAGCATTTGCTGATGAAGATCAAGAATTGCCACCTTCAGGATGAATTAAGACTCAATGTAATGAATCCCCAAATCTCCCCGTCGTGATAAATGGAGAAAAAGGTAAAGCTGTCAAGGATTTCGTCTTGCTTGGCTTCACAATCAATGCTCATGGAAGCTGCAGTCGAGAGATCAAAAGAGAGGTTGCATCAGGTAAGTCAGTAGCACAAGAGCTCTTAGAATACTGAACACGAAGAAGTCAAAGTAACAAAGCATGTTACTTTGAGGACTATGGTGTGCCTGACAGAAGCCATTGTACTTTCAGTGACCTCATATGGATGTGAAATCTGAACTCCGCCCGAATAAGGAAGACCAAAGGAAAATCAGTCCCTTTGAACTGTGACGCTGGAGAATATGGAAAGTACCATGGACTGCTAAAAGGACAAGTCAATCTACTTAGGAAGAAATACGACTAGCGTGCTCTTCAGACTAAGGCTAGTAACACTTAGCCTTACATACTGTGGACATATTGTCAGGAGAGACCAGTGTCTGGAGAAGGATATCATTTCTTGGTAAAGCTGAGGAGAAACAACAGCAACAAAAAGGAATGAAATGAAGTGACACAGTGGCAGCCATAATGGGCTCAGGCCTAAGAACAATTCTGAGGGTGGTGCAGGACCAGGCAGTATTCCATTGCTATGAGTCAGAACTGATTCCATGACACCTCGCTACATTGCAACAAAGTATTACACTCAGCAAAGTAGAGAGTTGTGGGGGAACAGTTGCCAACAGAATAGTGTAAAGAAGGGTGGAGGATGGAGGCATGTCTGATCATTGCTTCATGGCCATAAGTCTTCAGCTGGTAAGGAGTTGTCTTCTTCAGTGTGTAGTCAGAGCAGGTCAGATATTGCCTCTGTGCCTTTATTCTCATGTGTTTTCTACTTTCCAACTTTTAAAAATGGATTTAATTTCAAATGATTTAATTATTTTAACTGATACAGGTGTGTTCAGGGCATACTTTTCTGTGTTTGTCTATTTCTAAGGAATTAGTCTGTATCATCTTGGTAATCAAGTCTGTGGGCATAGAGTTGTTACAAATAAAACTCTGTTATTCTTTTAGTGTCTGTGAAATTATTGCCTCCTCTTTTGTATATAAATAGTTGTAGTTTGTTTTTTCTTTGTTTCTTTTTGTTTTTTTTTTTTCCCTTCAGTGTATTTAGCCTGGCTAGAGGTTTTGTAGTTAGAAGGGCTTTCTCTATTCAGGTTTTCAATTTTATAATTATTGTTATTTTTATGTTATACTTACTTTAGATTCAATTTGCCTTTATCTTCCTACCTTCTTAAGATGGAATCTTAGTTTATTGATTTTAGACCTTTTTTTAGTATTGTAATATTTTAATTTTAATATGCCCTAGATCATTCTTTTCTAATAATAGGTACATCCTGTGCTATACATTTTCTTACAAGTACTACTTTTATTGCTATCCATAAATTTTGATAAATTTTCCTTTCATATTGTTTCTCTCTTTTTCAAGTCTTTTTCTTTGCCTCACATTATTTTGGAAGAATCTCTGGTGGCATAATGGTTATAGGTTGGCCTGCTAACCTGGAATGTCAGCAGTTTGAAACACCAGCCTCTCCTAAAGAGAAAGATAGGACTTTCCACGCCCATATAGTGTTATGGGCTTGAAAACTCACAGGACCAGTATTACTCTGTCCCATAGGGTCACTATGAGTGGTCACTGACTCAAGGACATTGAATTTGGCTTGACTTTGGCACATTATTTAGAAGTGTGTTCTTTATTTTGTGATTTTCCAGGAGTCTTGATGCTGTAAGTTCATTGAGATCTAAGCACATGACTTCTGATTGTGTGTATATTATAGATATGATGCATTTTATTAAATGATCTGTGTTAGTTTGAAAAAAGTGTTCTACTGTTTTTAGATGCAGCATTCTATAAATGTCTGTGAGCTCTACCATTGATGGTGGTGTTAGTTCAACTTTACTGGTATTCCTGCCTGCTAGATTTGTCAGTTACTGTTAAAGGACCTGATGAAGTCTCCCAACAATAATGATGGATTCATTTATTTTTCCTTCTCAGTTCTATTAGTTTTTGTCATATCTACTTCAGTTTTCCATTATTTGAATGTACAGTCTAAATCGATCGCATCTTAGATTGGCTTTGTTGTTTGCACTATTATGGTTTTTGTTTGTTTTGTCGTTTATAGTTTTTGTTGAAAATTGAAGGTTTATGTACTAAAGAAAAGGAATTAAGGTAAATATCCCTGTAGTACGTAAAGTTTAACATTATCTGGCTAAAAGACTATATCTGGAGTTTCTTAGAAGTGTCAGAGACCAAAATAGTCTTTCAATTTTAATTTTTATCACTGTGTGTCTAAAGACTTAAGTAAGGTCTGAGATTTGAGAGTGACTTTCTATTGTAATTCCTTATGGTTATATAAAAGCCTGACCGTGATAAGATGTGTGTAGAGGGGACATAAGAGTCTTAAATGAGCCTATCCTGTAGGACAGCGGTTAGCAAACTGCAGCTTGCAAGCCATATGCACCTCTTTTAGTGTGAACATGCAGCTCTGAAGTCACATTGAAAACATTTGAAGGTTGTTATTTCAGATCACAGTGATTTCATTTGTTTGGAAAAAAATATGTAAGGCTCCTGGGTGATTTAAAGTTGTTAGGAGGGCTGACAGGACGGGCTCTTCCATCTCAAGAGTGTGCTGACCCCCGCACTAGGCAGTGACTTCACAAGTACTTCCCTGCTATTACCTTCTCTCGCTTTCAGCACACAAGAAGTCCAGATGAACCCAAAGTTGCATATGTTACTAGGGGCAGGTTAGCTAGCTCTTTCAAAGTAGTTTACATTTCTAAAATACCCATTGTCAAGGAATTGGCCTTGTTGAAGAAAACCAAATATTCTGAGCAAATTTTAGAATACCACAGTTCTTGCTTCTGCCTATTGGAAACACAAGAGAATTTTTCTCGGATCTTCACATTGAATATCAAATTAAGTTTCTGGAGGTAAAAGTCACAAAACTGTGTGTAACCCCATAGGATTGGGCATCTGTGGCATTTATGGCCTCCAGTCTTGTCCACAGAGCTGAGCCATTTGTTGATTAGAATATATGTTTTCCTACTCTGGTACTGATGGTAGCAATGTTTTTTATTCCTAGTCTTCCACTCTGATATGATTGTACCTATTTATGTGACTCTCCAGTTTGCCCATCATCAGTATTGATTATCAAGTTTTTAAAATCAAAACTGTATCAAGATTTGGTGCTTCCTAAACCAATTTTCCTTCTCTGACTTACCCTCGGTAACCTTATGATCTATGTTCTTATGTACTGTCTAATGAGATGAAATGTGTTAGTCCAGGTAGACTAGAGAAATAAATTTATAGACACGCCTATGGATATAAGGGTAAGGTTTATAGGAATGGGTTTATAGGTAAGGTTTTAGGTAAGGTTTATAGGTTTATAGGAAAGGATAAGGTTTATAGGTTTAGAAGAATGGAACATTGAGAAAGCATCTCAACCCAGTCTAGTTCAAAGTCATAAGTCCAATATTAGCCCATATGCCCGATACCAGTCTATAAAGTCTCCTTCCAACTCATGAAGTCACAGGCCAGTGGATGCAGAATCCCGGTGCTGGCAGGGGTCTCTCCATGGCTCCTGGCTTCTAGGGCTCAGGGTCCATCAACAGCATCCAGTGGTGGTAGAAGCAACTTGGCACTGGCAGGGTTCTCCACGTGGCTTCTCTAGCTTCAGAGGTCTGGTTCCATCAGGGTAAGGCCGTGTGGCTTCTCCTCTAGCTCCTCAGACTGCCGTCTTGTCTTGTCCATAGTTCGTCGTCTCAGAAACTCACTTCCAACAACTGGGGAGATGACCTCTCATCTCCACAAAGGAAATATCATGAGATTTCCCAGAAGTCTCAGGTGAAGGCCATGCCCACACAGAGGTCTCATTGGCTACTCAATGGCTATCTCCAGATTAACAGGCTAGACTCCACCCCTACATCCCAGTCATGAAATCAACATAGATACCTGAATGCCACATGAAAGATATTTGATGACTTTAAAATAGGTAACATGGCCCACGGCAATGAAATTTGCTGTTAGTTTATTACTGGTCCAAAGTTTATTGGAACAATGCTATTCTAGTAATGATTAGCCATGATCTTGATAGGTCACTTTGTCCTCTATCCGGACAAAACTGAAAAAAAAAAAAAAACCAACAAAACAAATCCCAAACTCATTGTCATTAAGTTGGTTCTGACTCATGGTCACCCTGTAGAAGAACGACGTGGAGCTGTCCGTGTGGGTGTCAAAGACTCAACCTCTGCAAGAGTAGAAAGCCCTGTGTTTCTCCTCTGGAGCAGCCAGCCAGGGTTTTCACACTGCCGACCTGGATCTTAGCAGCCCGGAGCATAACCATCCTGCCCCCTGTCCTCTGTTCTGATAGGAGGAGCCTTATTGACCAGTTGCTGCTGTGCTGTTCCGTTCAATTTTAGTATCAAAAATGCAGCGAGGCAGGTTTTCCTCTCCTCATGACACGTGGAAGTCATTGGGTTAAAGCTATTGTTCAGAGGCTGGTTCTATATCCCAAGGGCCACTAGTGCTCAGGGTTGGGGTAGTCAGTCATTCTTTTGTAACTTTCAAGGGATGCAAATATCAAAGTACTTCCAGGTGGAGTCACTCATGAGCTGGTGAATGGGCCTTTATGTCTTGGAGTCCTTGGGCAATATAACAGCTAAATCTTCTGAGTGTTAAGGCACTTTGAAAATGAAAATCCTACCTTTTTCTTCATGTTCAAGCACAAGGGAATGCTTTTGCAGAGATAGGGCTTTGGGGTTATCTTATAACTTAAAGTCCTTATGGGGGTATCTGAATATATTGAAGGGAGCAATCACTACTAATTAGTTTTCAGTATCACCAGGTTTTGAAATCTTTGCATTTGTGAGGCTATCTGAATTCTTTTGATTCCTGTCTCTCACTTAACCTATATTTGATCTTTTTGGGAGCTTTGCCTCTATCTATGAACCCTACACTGGAGCCCTGATAGTGTCGTGGTTACATGTTGAGCTGCACTCCCTGTGGTTGGCAGTTTGAAGCCACCAGTAGCTCCATGAGAGAGAGAGAGACTAGGCTTTCTACTCTTGTAAACAGTTACAGTCTTAAAAAACCAGTGTTGACTCAAGGGCAGTGAGTTTGTTTTGTTTGTTGTGAGCAGTGCGGAGAAGGTGATTACACACTTGCTATGTTCTTGGGATAAGAAATGACAAACATGTAAAAGGTTATAGTTCTCAAAGAATATTCTCTTTGGGAAGGCTGTCCTGTCACTTCCTCATCATCTAGAGCTCTTCAACAAGACATGATTTAGTACTGTGACTTGCCAATTTGTTTATTGTGGGCTCATGGGCCTCTTAAGGGGTGGTAAGGGACAAAGGGAAAAACTGTTAGTCCTTTAGGGTTTCCTATTAACATATCTTGCTTTCACTGGTGCTTTGTTTTGTACATTGTTTCTTAAGGAAGGAAATATTTTTTTTTTCTCCACAAAGAAGTGGTGATTCTAATGTGAAATTGAGTTTATTGTGGAGCATTTCTCTAACTTTTGTTGTGTGCTCAGTGTTTTAGCCCATAATGATAACAAAATGAAGGCAAACATTTGTCACAGTGAAGCTGGAGAGAGAAGTTCAGTTTGTTGGAAATACTTTAAAATCTATTAGACAGGATACAATTGGTGGGGATGTGAATGAATACACTGAAGAGCAAAGAGTGATCTGGAAACTCAAGAACACACCTCAGTCGAACAAGTTCCAATGAACTCCTGGTTTTCTAGGACTGTCAACCTCAGCCATTCCTTTGTGAGCACACAGTGGAGTGCATGCTAATTTGCTGAACCAGAATATGTGGGATGTTTTAGGACTCAGTGGTCATTGAGGATGTGGCTGTGAACTTTACCCAGGAAGAGTGGACTTTGCTGGATCTTGCTCAAAGGAAAATCTACATAGATGTGATGTTGGAAACCGTCATAAACCTGGCCTCAATAGGTAAGGAAGGCATTTTTTCATTCACTGCTGTGGTTAAAAAAAAAAAAAAAAAGTGTGATACTCATTGACCTTACTCCAGTATTTAAGTTGAGAAGAAGGAGGGATGGCCATTTGTTCTACAGACTGTACATATCCTGACTTCCCATGAACATAAAGTTGAATGAACCAGACTTTATTGGCTGTGGTTAAAGCCCTGAGGGCCATTAAGTGTTATATAAGTGGTCATTGTCCCTTGCATTCACTTTGGGATACAGAGTTTCTTGGTTTGGAATCTTGTAGAGTTTTACTATGGTTATTACAATTTGGTATGATTTTGCTGCAAGTAAACAAATGTCCAAACCTAAAGACATTGAAGATGAAAATACTGGCTCAGTGGAGAGACATGTTGGTGATAGTGGTGGTGGTCTTGGTGGTGATGGTGATGAAAGTGGTAGCAGCAATATCTGAACCTGCCTAAATTCAGGATACATAATGACCAGGGTCAGCCCCAAACTGATTCCCATCCGGTGGAGGTCAGCCATACAATCATTCTCCAAACATTTGACCAAACGTTTGGTCCCACAGCACTCTCTCCTTCTCTGTGGGATCTGCATTCTATTGTAATGGTCACACACATATGCACAGGCCATACTTACAGTTAAGTGATTTATTAGGAACAGGGTACTACTCAGGTTCATTATCAATAGACTACAAATTAGGTTCAGGAAGGATGTGTGAAAAGTCTCTGTCTTCAATGTAAGACAGTTCTCTTTGCTTTTTTTGGCTGTCCAGGCCTTCTCTTGGACCTGCTTCTGCTACCAAAAAGCCCTTCCTGGCCTGTTGCTGCTGGCTATCAAACGGTCCCTTCTCGGCCTCTCTTTTCCTTTGGCCTTCTCTTTTTTACCCTTTGGCATTTTTGCCATTGGTCCTTTTATATGCATTTTTATCAGTCCAAAACATTCATTCACAATTTGTCCATCCATAGGACAAAAATTGTCAGAGTAAGTCACTCAAATATCAGCCACTCAGGGCCATTTCAGGTGTGCATATGAACATAATCATGTTTTCCCGAAAGTTGTCTTTGCTTAACCCTGTCTGATATCTAATAAAATTTAAGGGAGAAAAGATTACCACTCCTTACTGATTACGAAGTCTCGGTCTCAAAATCATGAGACCATTACATGAATTTCACAATATAGGACTGTTTAGGGCATTCCCCATCTTCAGCACCAGGATCCCCCACCCTATCCCGGTTCCACTTTAAGCACTGGATAACCCTGCTACAGAACAAAGTGGGCTTCCCATTCCCTGCCATACTTTACCCACTGCATTGGAATTCACAGGTTGGAGGTGTGGTGGTGGTGATGGTTGAGTTTTGCCTACCTCTCATCACCATTCCTTGCTAGGGACTCTGCTTACTTTATATACACCCCAGCTCCACAGATTTGTGCAGACCCCTGCTCTCTCTGTCACCTCTGAGCCCTCAGAGAGTCTCTCCCTGCCCACCTTTGACTGTGCCGTCACTCCACACCATCTATGACTGGACCAAGAAGCTGCAGAAGAATAAGAGAAGGCACCCCACACACAGCTGGCTGCTGTCCCTCATGTGGCCCAGTCATAGCTGGAGCTTATGGTATGTAATTTGGGGTGGCCTGCACCTCAGGTTCAGCCATGATCACACATTGAGGCCTAGCGTGAGAACATCTTTTCAGTTTTCATAATTGCAAAATATGAGATAATCTGTAAGTGAGGAGAGGGTAAAATCCCTTCTGAGCCCTTTGAGGTAGCAGCATAGCAAAACCATTAAGAGGTATTAGGTTTCTCCTTTGTACTCCAGTCCAGCAGTGCCTTAAACCCATTCTTTGTGTTGTAACTTTGGCAATTAAAACTTTTTATCACCACAGACTTGTTAGTACTTAATAATCACAACTGAATTTATGCTATACATCTTCCTGCACCCTCTTCTCCAGACCTATCAGGAACATTAAACAGCACCAAAAGATAATTCCTCTTGGATGATGTAGTCATCTACTCTAAGAAGCAAGCCAGATTCTATGCAGCATTTTTGTCAACTGTGTGTTAGAAATCATGTCTTTTCAGGCTCACTTTAGCCAAGTGGATGATGACTCATATAATAGTCTCTTGACATTGTGCTTTTAACTGTTAAAAAAAATCCGAAAGTTTTTTAAAAAAGGAAGAAGCTGTTCATTAGTGATCTTTTCTTGTCTTTCAATTTGTGTGTTAGTACACTTAGGAAGATGTGTAAGCCATCCTCCGCATCATTTGAGACAGTCAACGTTCAAACCATATTCGGAGGAGACAGCATGTCCCTTGTCTGAAGAAGCTGCTGTTGTATTTGACACTGAGCATTAGCATCCATCAGCAAAATACAACTCTCGACAGATCATTAAATCACATCAATCTATACCAAGTTACAAAGACGGAATTGGCTGTCCGTTTCAGAGGAGTTAACTGCTTATGCATTACATGAAAACACTGTGTGATACTGAAAGCCCAATGCATAGAAGCAGAGCCTTGTCAGATTGTGCTAAAAGATGAGCTCCTCAGGCCAGAAGGCACTCAGAATATTACTGAAGAAGAGCTGCCTTTTAAAAGCCAAATTGTCCATAATGATGTGAATGGAGTAAAACCATGGGAGGAAAGAAAGCCTGTGGGACCTTCATTTTCCTGTGAAGCACAACTCAAAATAAAAACAACTGCAGATCTAGTAATCGATGTTGGAATGTACAAAGTATAAATCTGAGGAAATTAAGTCATTAAAAATTAAAGACAGTACATAAATATTGGTGCCTTAGGGGTTAATTAGCTGAAGTAAACTGGTATTGACCATTTTTTTATCAGAAAATCATATGGTTTCCTATGCTGGGAATGAAGCAGTCACGGAATGGCATCACATTCATCATCAAAAAGGACATTTCAAAATTTGTCTTAAAGTACAGTACTATCTGTGATAGGATTATATCTGTTTGCTATCAGGAAAATTCAGTGACTACAATTATTGTTCAAATTTATGCATCAATCACAAAAACTAGAGAAGGAGAAATTGAAAAATTCTACCAACCTCTTAAATCTGAAATTGATCAAACATGCAATCAAAATACATCGATAATTATTAATGATTGGTATATAATAGTTGGAAACAAAGAGGAAGGAACAGTAGTTGGAAAACAAAATCTTGATGATAGAAACAAAGCTGGCAGCCATATGGTAGAGTTTTGCAAGCCCAAAGACTTGTTCATAGCAAAAGTACCTTTTTTTTCAACCACACCAATGGCAGCTAGAAACACACCTGAATTTCTCCAGATGAATACTATATCTGTGGAAAAGATGATGAGAAATTCCAGGTCAGCAGCTACAATGAGGCCAGACACCAACTGTAAGTTCAGATTCCAAAACTATGTATGAGGCAACCTTACTCGGTGAAAGTGAGGAGACTTGAAGCACTTGCTGATGAAGATCAAGGATTGCAGGCGTCAGTAAGGATTGCAGTTCAAAGATGACCAAAATGCTCACAACTGGACAAACAGGTAGCGTGATGAATGGAGAGAAGTTTCAAGGATTCTGTCTTGCTTGCATCTACAATCAGTACTTACAGAAGCAGCAGTCAAAAGACTGAAAGACAGTGTTGCATTTGTTACATCTGCTGCGCAAGACGTCTTTAGAGTATTGAAGAGCAAAAATGTTCCTTTGAAGACTAAGTGCACCTGATCCAAACCATGGTGTTTTCAGCTGCCTCACATGCATTTGAAAGTTGGACTTTGAATAAGGAAGACCACAGAGGAATTAATGCGTCAGTATTGTGATGCTGTGAAAGATATTGACAGTACCACGGGCTGCTCAATGGACAAACCAATCTGTCTTAGAAGAAGTAGCACCAGGGTGCTCCTTAGAGGCAAGGATAATAAGACTCCCTCATACCTACTTTGGACATGCCATTAGGCAAGACCAGACCCCGGAGAAAGGCATCATGTTACGTAAAGTAGGGGGGCAGTGAAAAAAACGAGGGCCCTCAAGAAGATGAGTTGACACCGTGACTGCAGCAATGAGCTGAGGCACAGAAACAACTGTGAGAGTGGAGCAGGACCATAAGATGTTTTCTTCTTTGGGGCATCAGGTTACCATGGTTTGGAACCAACTGGAGGGAACCTAACATCTACAAGTTCAGGTTGATACCGAAGAGAATTAAAACAAGACCAGGAGAGCCAAAATAGGACTCAAGCTGAGTCTATCCCACCAGATTTCAAGAACATCTCAACAGATTCGCTGCATTGAACACTGATGACAGAAAATTTGATAAGACGTCATCTTATTTACTTTGAGCATGTTGTCAGAAGACCGCAGTCCCCGAGGGAGCACACCCTGCTTGAAAAAGTAAGAGAGACCTTTAACACAATGGATTGACACAGTGACAGCAGCAATAGAGGGCTCAACCCTAAGAACAACTGTGAAGATGACGTAGGGTCGCTCAGAGGTAGAACCAACTTGATGGTACCTTACAACAATAGTGCCAAGTCATGCTGTCAGGTGTAACTCATGGTGTCGAACGTCACTGTCTCTTTAACTGCTTTTGGCTCATCTGTAGACATTCACTTTAGGTTGGTGGATAGCAGCCATACAGGCTCAAGAGTCCACAGAACTTCCGGTACATATCAGCCAGCCCTTTCTTTCTCTCCTCAGTTCTAGTCACCTTAGGCTTACTAACAGATGTCAAAAGGACTTTCCAAACGGCACTAATCACTGCATCTCCTCTACTTCCATTCACTTATGGACCCAGTGAACATTACCAACTGTCTATTTACCAATCTCCACTAGCTGACGTGTCATATCCAATACACCCTTCAGATCCCATAGGGCTGTGGCTTACATGAACATCCTTTCGCTGTTCATTCCTCAAGCAACTCTTTGGTCAAGCATATTTGATCTGCTTTAAAGTCTTCTGATCCTGAAGTGTTTTTGACATAAGGCCTGCTTACTCATTTTCCCTTTTACCATAGCCAATCAAGTACTGTCTGAAGGGTGTAAAATTAGTTGGTTTTATAAGACCAGATAGAGAAACATTCTGTCATTCAAACAAACATATATTCAGACCAGTCCAAATCAAACAAAGGTTACCCCTCCTGGCTTCCAGGAAAAATCTCTTGTTTTTCCAAAGAACCTGCAGCCACACAGAGGAACTCATTTCGCCACACTTGGTGACAGTTAAATTTTCCTTGTTCTTCATTCCCTTCCCACATGGTGTGCTTTTCCCCAAGCACAGAACCTTTTTAAAGCATTTCCATTTCATTTTCTGTTTTCTACTCTCTGACTATCTTGACTGTTTGTAAACATTTGAATTTAGGATTGAACTAGTGGACCCTGGCCACTTGACAGTCATTTTACTTAATCTGCACTTTTACAACTGCAAGGCACCCCAGACTGGGCTTTCCACAAATCAAAAGTTTTTCACATCATCCTGTTGGACCATCACTTCAAGCTCGGTCACGGGCCCATTCTGAGCTGTTTGGCACCTTGAGTGTTAAACAGCCCTTAACCCATGTTGCAACCCTTTTAGGCAGTTGCTGCTGCCTCTCTGCTTCTCTTCCTCTTCCTTTCTCTTTCCTTCTGAAACCAATGTGAAGTTGGTAAGTGTTTTAACTCCTTGCCAATTGTAAGTCATGAATTTTCTACCAGACCCACCCACTGGCCAGTCTCATCTGGATTTGCCACAGGTGCTTCATTTCCACAAAATGCTATACATCATTTATTTCCATGGTTTGTGTCACTTAATTTTCATAGTCTACTGGCCAATCCCTGCAAGGTGTATAACTATCAGTGTAGGCTGTTGTCTAGGACCAGGCAAAAAGTATCAAACCAATTACAATTTACCCAGGAAATGTGACAAACTCTCTGGAGTAGAAAATTAGGGCAAACTCTCTGGAGTAGAAAATTAGGACAAAGATTACTCTTCTGGATATAGAGGGGACATTTTTTGTTTTTTTCCTAAAGAACTTAGGGCTAAATGAAGGAACGGAGATGGAGGGGGTTCATTCTTCTTCAGTACCTTTCCTTGTGATATACCTTTTCTTAATAAATCAGTTCAGTTACAAACTTGTTTTCTCAGGGGGCAAAGAACAAATCTGAGTAAAGTTGAGCGAGAGCCTGTGTATAGGTCTTTTGTGTCACAGAGCATCAGGGAGGAGAATTTTTTGCAGGACCAGCATTGTATGGAGGGTATTGGTTTTGTATAACTCAGAAAGCCTCTTGCATATAAGAGACTAGGGTTCTTAGATACTTTTTTTTCTTTCTTTCTTTTTTTTCAGATACTTTTGATCTTACTTTTTTGACTTGTTTTTTCACATCTGTATTCTCTGAGAAACAATGCAGTCCTTTTAAATGATACAGGTGCATTGGTATGCAATACCTTTTTCCCTTTGCTGCCTTAATTATACCCTGTTTGTAACACTATCTTCTCATGGAACTAATGTCAACTATATTTCTAGTAAACTGTATTTTCACCATTGCTAAGTTCCTGAAATACTGAAATGTGTGAAAGTATTTCTTTGCCCACAGCTGACTCTTAATCTCCTAATAATTTCTTTCCATTTTGTTTCATATTGTGAATCTCAACGTGCATCATTGGGTCAGTTTCTCAAAGCCTTAATGATGGAGAAAATGTATCCAGTGAACATCTAGTACTTCAATTCATAAAGAATAACACCTACAAGTTAGAAGAAATATGTGAATTATGTGACATTGAAGATCAATGCAAAAACCAGGGGAAACATACAAGGTGAGTTTCACTCACTTTAAAGCAGAATATGTCAAGAGAAAATAATAAGGTGTCATGATGATAACTATATATGTATACATACCAAAACAAAATCCACTGCTGTTTACTCATTCTTGATGGAATTGAATTGCCTCATTTCCACACCCCCTCCCGCCCCACAAATCTTGATAGAAGCAGTCTGCGACTTCTTTTTCTCATGGAGTGATTGGTGTTTTCAAATCACCAATTGTTTGGTTACCCGCCAAGTGCTTACCCGCTGTCCCACTAGTGCACATATCTATATTCACACAAGGGGGATTATCTTTTTATTCCATTTCTTTATGAACTTTCTTTTCTACGTCTCCCTAGTTGACACCAGATCTCCTATCTTTATGCACTTTTTGAAGCCCCCGTACACATATATATTGCTGTGTGTTTATGTATATATAATTTATATATAAACTACATGTCCAGATAAAGTTCACAATATAATTTCATACATATGCACTTAGTCCTTGAGTATATATATAATTATCCAAATGAACCATATCCGAGAGCCTTTGATATATCCCTACTATGTGATTTCATCCATGATTAAACTTTTATCCCTTAGATAATGCAGGGTAAAAATTATGCATGTTCACTATGTTTGGTAATGCTTTACAGTAACAAATTTATTTCCAACAGCATGGTGCTTGTTTTTAACAGAGGGCATACAAAAATGAACCTCTGTGAAAGTAATGAAGGAAATCAAGGTGGAAAAACCTGCATCCGAATTGCAGATAATACTGTGCTCAAAACAACTCCTGAAATACATACTTCTGAATGTCATGAGTCTGGAAAAGCATCCATGGATAATTCGTTAATTGATCATCATAACAGCTCTCAGATTGGCAACAGTACCTGTCAGAATACGGAATATGGAGAAGATTGCAGTTGTTCCTCTTTCCTAAACCCATATATGAAAACTATTACTGGAGAGAAAACCTTTGAATTTAATGATTGTGAGGGAGATGTGTGTAGTTTCTCTTCTCAGACACATATGAGAAATCATAAGTGTGAATATAAAGAATGTTGGAAAGCCTGTACACATCCTTTATCTCTGATGTTACATGAAAATTTTTATAATGGAGACAAGCTTTATGAAAGTAAGGGCTGTGGGAAAGTATTACCATGTTCCTCGTCTCTTACAGAACATATTCAAATTCACAGTGAAGAGAGGCCTTTTGAATGTAGTGAGTGTGGAAAAACTTTTCGTTATTTCTCGTGTCTGACGAGACATATAAAAATTCACAATGGAGAGAGGCCTTTTGAATGCAGACACTGTGGGAAAGCCTTTAGTCAGTCTTCACACCTTACTGACCATATGAGATCTCACAGGGAAGAGAAACCTTATGATTGTAAAGAATGTGAACAAACCTTTCGGTATTTCTCAAACCTAACTAGACATAATAAGATCCACAGTGGGGAGAGGCTCTATGAATGTAAAGAATGTGGGAAAGCCTTTAGTTGCTCCTCAAACCTCACTACACATATAAGAATTCACAATGGAGAGAGGCCTTATGAATGTAAGGAGTGTGGGAAAGCCTTTAGTCGTTCCTCATCCCTCACCAAACATGTCAGAACTCACAGCGGAGAGAGACCCTATGATTGTAAGGTATGTGGTAAAGCCTTTAGTCAGTTGGCACACCTCACTCTCCATTTAAGAGTTCACACTGGAGAGAAGCCTTATGAATGCACTGAATGTGGACGAGCCTTCAGTCAGTCCTCTCACCTCACAACACACATAAGAACGCACAGTGGAGAGAGGCCTTATGAATGTAAGGAATGTGGGAAAGCTTTTCGATGTTCTTCATCTCTCACTAACCATTTAAGAACTCACAGTGGAGAGAGGCCTTATGAATGCAAGGAATGTGGGAAAGCCTTTAGTAAATTGGCAAATCTCTCTCTCCACTTAAGAGTTCACACAGGAGAAAAGCCTTATGAGTGTTTAGAATGTGGGAAAGCCTTTAGCCAATTAGCACATCTCACTGATCACATAAGAACTCACAGTGGTGAGAGGCCTTATGAATGTAAAGAATGTGGGAAAGCCTTTAGTCACTCCTCATCCCTGACTAACCATTTAAGAACTCACAGTGGAGAGAGGGCATATGAATGTAAGGAGTGTGGAAAAGCATTCAGTCAGTCCTCGTCCCTAACTAAACATATAAGAACTCACAGTAGAGGTGTACCTTATGCTTATAAAGACTGTGGGAATGTTTTTCATTATTCCTCTTCCTTCTGTAGACCTAATGACACAGAGTGGAGGGAGTCTTTGTGAATGTAAGGAATATTGGAAAGTCGTTAGATGTCTTTCATCCTTTGTAACAAACAGTACTATACATGTAAGTAATGTCGGATAGCTTACAATCCCTGTCTTGCCTCAAGCTTGCAAGAATATACCTGGCAGAGAAATAATTAAGTGTAAGGAATTAAGAATTTGTTGTCATTAGCATTCATCCCTTGTCTTTTCCCAACCTTGAAATGATATCTATGGCAAAGAAATTATTTAAGTGTAAGGAATGTAGAATTTTTTTCTCATCATACATTTGAACTAACTAATAAGAAAAAGCCTTACCTGGCTGAACCCTGGTGGCATAGTGGTTGTGCGCGGGACTATGGCCCACTGGGATGGAAGTTCAATTCCAGCAGCGGTTCCACAGGAGCAAATGCTGGGTCTCCTACTCCCACCACCAGAGGGCAGTGATGCCCCCCCCCAAAAAAAAGAAAAAGCCTTACCTAATTAACTAAAGCTAACCTGTCACACTGAAGATATACATTATGTATAGTACTTTGGGACGTGTACATACTTACCATCCTTGAGCAGTATATGAGATTTATAACATTTGTTATTAATCTTACATTAAAGATAATGAAAGCCTTAGCATCTCTTCTTCAAGATATCTATAAGATGTCACATACTGGAGAAACGTGGTGACTGTAAGCATTGTGAGAAAGCCTTCAATACATCATTTTCTTTGTATACATAAAGAAATTCATACCAGGGAGGAGAACATTCAAATTTATAATTCCTCACTACCTTGTCCACATGTGTCCAGAACTCTACTTTATTTCCTGATATAAACATTAAGGTGATAAATACCACTCTTAAGTACCCTTTCAGTTTTAGGACATGATTTTTGACAAGCTATCTTTGTAGTTGGGTTTGTTTATTACTTTTCTTCTTTTAGACTGTTTTATTACCAAAGGGATGTTGAAGTGTGTTTCATTTTTAGCAACTGTTAAAACCTAATATTTCAGAGTATAAAACAGCATATTCTCATTTCAGAACACTTTGTTTTAACAGAAAAGTGCGTGGGAAGGACAAATGGGTGAGTACCAGAGCTTAAATAGAAGACGGGGCATTCTTGGCCCCAAGGTGATAGAGACCCCACTTGGAGCCTTAACCTGCCATAGCTACGACATAACTTCTTGCATAGGCTTAGAATCTATGCTTAGTGACAGAGTCTTGGTATTTGGGAAATCTGACCATCTTTAGGAATGTGTGCTGTGCCAGGAGGCAAGATGGCTGGAGCTTGACTGAGCAGTAATAATGGTTGCTGCTGCACTAGATTTGAAGCTGATCGGAGAACAGCTATTGGTTTCCAATAGTGAGGATCAGATAAAGATGTGCTGCACCTGAATGTTTCTTCAGTGACACGGTGCTCTATACTGACCTGAGAACTGCCTCCCTGGCTTTACCTGTAAGGGGCCTGGGAAATTGTGGATAGCATGGAGGAGAATCATTCTCATTAAATTGTTACTTAAAACAGCAGTTTCCTTTGTAGAATCATTTTATGGGAATCCCTGGGTACATGATGATGTAGCAACCGGCAGTGGAAATCCGTAGAACCATGCTCCTTAGAAAGGGAGTTATTACATACATGCCTGGCTGCATATCACAATATTGAGCTACCACTAAATTTCTTTTCAGACAGTTAGCATTACAGGAAGGGTAATTCTCATAGTATCAAACTATATTGCAAGCTTGGTTTTTGAAACACATATAAATAAATGGCTCATATATATTTTTTTAATGCTGGAGATGCAGTCTGTAGAAACATCCATCTTTTAAAAAAATTTAAATCATTTTATTGGGGACTCGTACATCGCTTTTCACAATACACAGATACATATCCTGTGCCAAGCACGTTCACATGCCTGCTGCCGTCATCATTCTCCAAATATCCACTTTTCCACTTGAGCCCTTGATATCAGCTTCTCATCCTTTCCCCTACATCCTTGCTCCCTCCTCCCTCACCAACCCTCACTACTTTATAAATTATTATTTTGTCATATCCTACACTGTCTGACATCTCCCCTCACCCGCTCTTCCAAGAAACATCCATCTTATAGCATTAATGTTCTACTATGAAGGTGATATTATGCATGGTTTCTTGTTTGGGCTCTCTCTAATTTTGTTGTTTTTACAGACATTGATTATAGTTCATAAAAGATTTAACTTCTTACATTTACTTTTGGATTGTATGTTTCATCACTTCAGAGATGCATTAAGTGATATAATCTTTTGTACAGTGAAAGATTAATACCAGTTTCATCCAAATCCTCCCTTTCGCTGCCTCTTTTCAGTACCATGAACCTCCCCCAAACCATGAATATCCTGGCAACTCGCCCTGTACTCTGGCTCCTTTTCCTTCCTAGTGTGTATTTGAGAATCATACATGTACTGATAGTTTTTTTTTTAATTGGTTGTGTAACAACATGTTGTATACATGTGTCACAGTTTGTATATTCACCATTTGGAGAATATTTGTATTTTGAAGGTTTTTTTAAAAAATAAACTTGATATAAATATGCACAGGTTTTTTGTGAATGTGTTTTTAATTGGCTTTTCCTTAACGTTAAGGGTAATGTTTATGAAAGATGCCATGTTTTAAAGGGAATGTACCTTTTATTTTTCACACCAAAAAAACAAATTCTTTGTATGTTAATTAGGATGCATCAGAACCTTATAGAACTGCTCTAATGGATTACCAATGATGTAAATCTTTATGGCAGCAGGCTGTTGCTGCTCAGAACAACTGGTGGATTGGAACCATCAACCTGTCAGCAGCTAAGCATTTAACCACTGTGCCACGAGAGCACCTGTGTTCCCAGCAGTGATAGATAATGCCACTTGCTGTTGGGATCTGCAGATTGCTTTCTAGAGCACCTGTGTTCCCAGCAGTGATAGATAATGCCACTTGCTGTCTAGCATGTTGGGAGTGTGTTTTTGAATGAGTGTATCAGCTAGGCAGCTACCCTTTGCCAAGGGGTGGGGGTTGGCACATAGCAGTCTCAATTAGATCACAGGCCTATGTATATGGTGATCAAGACCGCGTCACCCCTGTCACCTTGTTCTGAACTCAGTGCCTAACCAAAAATTTTTACCAACTTGTAATAAGTAGTCACTCAACAGCCTGTGGCTCCTGCCACTTCGCTAACCGTGATTTGGAAACTGGAAGTTGGTGGGTCCATATGAACTAGGGCATTTGCCAGAGGGTAGCCATTTAGCAATCACTCTTCACCTTCATTTTTGCAGTGAGTTTTTTTCCTCTCATAGGGAGTCCATGTCCCAGTTTGGTCCTGCAGGAGATAAAGGGTTCAGAGGTGGTGATAAGACATCAGATGCGATTGTTCCCTCATCACTTCCTGGTTTTGCTCTGTGCGTGCTCAGGAGTCATGGGGTACCCTTCCAAGACAGCTTCTCCTGCCTTTTCTCACCCACTAAGTCCATCATAGCTCAGGTCCTCAAGAGGTGACAGGAAAGGCAGGTGGTGTCTGTTCATTTGTTCTCTACTCTAAATGCTTTCAAAGCAACTTCTGTGCTTTGTCTCCAGAAGAAAAACTTATTTCTGCTCTTAGTGTCAAGAAAAATTCTATCCCCAGCTAATTCTCTTCAATTTACAGATTCCGGAGTGGCCTGGTGAACACTGACTAATTTCTCTGCCTTTTGATGTTGGTTCTTGAAGTTTAATAATTTTTGTTCAAATGACAAGAAAACTTTGCAGATTACTAGGGAGCCTGTGTGTCTTAATTATCTAGTGATGCTGTAATAAATAACTATGTAAGTTACTTTATTATCTTTATTATCAAAGATAATAATCTTTATTATCAAAGTCTCGGAGGCAGGGCTGAGTCCCGGTGGCATAGTGGTTGTGTGGGGGACTGCAACCCACTGGCTTGGCGGTTCAAATCCAGCAGCAGCTCTCCAGGAGCAAGGCTGGGCCTTCCACTCCCACTAGAAGGCAGTGATGCCCCCACCCCCCAAACCTCCCCCCCCAAAAGCCCCAACCGTCCCCAGAAAAAAACAAAGTCTAGGAGGCTAGACATACAAATTCAAGGTTTCAAGAAAGCTTACTCTGCTGGTTTTTCGGGACAGTCATTGTCTTTCAACATCCATAGACTCACCATTCTTGTGTATCTGTGTGTCTTGGCATCAATCTTCACTTAGGTCTTAGAGGTTCTAAGCACAGGGACCCAGTTCGGAAGGATGTGCTTAGCTCCTACGTGGGGCAGTATTAGTGATATAGGGATCCCTCTGGTTGCATCTCTCTCATGTTGCAGGTCACACTCCAGAGCAATTTCCCTTCACCAAAGTTAGGCTGTTACCTGAGTGAAAAAGTCTCTTAAAGGTATTTGGCTGATCACATGAGCATTGTTCCATTATTGTATAACTGTCAAATTACA
This sequence comes from Nesogale talazaci, assembly GCA_004026705.1. Lineage (NCBI taxonomy): Eukaryota > Metazoa > Chordata > Mammalia > Afrosoricida > Tenrecidae > Nesogale > Nesogale talazaci. The sequence continues at coordinate 49,547 of PVJH01015442.1, forward strand.
TTGTTACGTAACTGACCAACCACTTAGAATTATGGCCTAACCAAGTTGTCACAAATTTTCGGGCCACAATTCAATCCCCAACACTGTGTAAGTAATGTAAATAAATTTATGTGTGGATGAATCAATACATACATACTGATTCATTATGGAAAAGGAAACTCTATTAAGCTATGATTTCAAGTCATCACCTCACCCCACTTCTAGAACCTGCACAATTTTCTAGTTTTAAAATCTAAGAGAACTGTAAGAAGGAAGATAATACAGGCTTATTTTAGTGACAGGAGTTGCAATCGAATTGACCATGTACAAGATTGCTCTGTCAGGCTCTTTTAAATTTACTATCCACAGCAGATTTATATCACTGTAAAATAAGCAACCAAAGCAACCTTTGATATTCACCAGTTATTTAGTTGTTGCACTTGTTCCATATGTAAATATGTTGTTATGAGGAAACACTCTGGTTCATTGCAGACATTAATTTCATCCTATGTTACTTAGTATGCACCTTCCAAGAGTAAACACATCCTCAACAAATGATGCTGTAACAGTTGGATCTCCAGTTACAGAAAATGAAACAGGACCCATAACCCACCGCATGCACAAAAACAGTTTCAAAGATGTACTAGAAACAAATATAAACTCTAGGTTTATCAAGATCATCAATGTGAAGATTAGGACAAGACTAAGAACTGTGTTGCCAAACAGACATAGACTACCGAATACAAGAAAGGAAGCACACAAAGTGGAAAACAAGATAGGTGAGTGGAACCTTTTAAAAATTAAACACCGTACACATGAAAAATGTAAAATGAGAGCCCACTGACTAGGAAAAAATATTTAGCAATGTCAAGAGACTATTAAAATTTATAGCACTCGACAACATAAGAAAAAAATCCAATTAAGAAGTGGGAAAAAGCCATTCATAGAAAATTCACTAAGAACAATACTAAGTGGACAACAGACTCAAGAAAATGCTCAATCCAGAGGTTGCAAATGAAGACAACTTTAAGATAACATCTTGTGCCCACAGTGATAACCCAATTATTGGAAGAATAGCAAGCCTTAGAGAGGGTGCAGAGAGAACGAAACTCATACATTGCTGGCAAGGTTATAGATAGGTACGACCATTGTTGAAAGTGATCTGGCAATACCTAAAACAGCTGAGAATAGAAATACTGTGTGACCCAGCAATGACTCTGCTGAACACACACCTCAAAGAAATAAGAGACAGAACACAAACTGACACGGTCTCCCTTGTTCATTATACCAGGTTTTGGCCAGCTTCTTCTGAAGTGGGAAACCTAGTCTCTCTTTGTTGTCTATCCTGAGTCTGAAAGCTCCACTGAAACCTGTCCACATGGAGTGAGTGACTCTGTTGACATTGGAATATCAAAATGGTGCCAAGATTTTGTCTTACGTGCTCTGAACATAGTGTCAGGCAAGATCAGTCCCTGGAAAAGGACATCATGTTTGGTACAGTGGAGGGTACAGTGGAGGACCATCCTCCACGAGACAGAGTGATGGAGTGGCTGCATCGATGGTCTCAGGCATGGAAAAGACTGTGAGGAGGGCACAGGCTCTTACAGCGTCTCATTGCGTTGTGCATAGATGCACTGTGGGTCAGAGCCGACTGGATGGCACCTAACAATGGCAAAATGTTCAATGTAGCGCAGTTCACAACAGAAGCTGGAGACAGCCCAAATGCCCATCTATAGAAGAACAGAATCCTGCCCCTCAGCGATCACCACTGTTCACCCATCTAGTTCAGCTGATTTAATTCGTGTACATTCATAAATGGTAATGAAATTATATTATCCTAAAAAAAAGGAGAATAGAAAAATACACTTTGGTACACACACATACACACACGGGAATACTGCGCCTCTAAAAAACAATGAAACCATGAAGCACTCCATGGCAAAGGACAGTATAAGATATACAGGAGGCAAAAGGAGTGAGCAGTCTTTAAGATAAGTGTACTTTATCAGTGTCTAGCAAGAGGCAAGCATCTGGAGAACACAGCATGGTCTAAGCATGTATTGGGAGCAGGTGTGCTGTAGAGAAAAATCCTTCCTGGAAGATTGTGTTTCGAGGTGCTTCGCATATCTCAGACTCTGAAGGCGTGTCTACCCTGGCGTATCAAGCCCCGTGGTCATGAGTGCTGGGAGTGGCCACGTACACTTTCTTTGAGGAGCTCATTTTCCCACAGTTATTCTTGCTGTTTTTGTTTATTAATATTTTTCTGTATATGAAATGCAGAATAGGTAAATCTACAGACAGTAATTGGATTAATGGTTCCTTGGGGTGTGGCAGGAGAGTTTGGGGAAAATAACTAAATAAAGATGAGTATAAGAACAAAGAAAATGCTTAAAAATTGGTTATAAGTAGTCATGTATATCTCTTCTCGGGGTGACTGAACTATTGTGTATTTGAAGTATGTGTCTATAAAACTGTTGAAATTTAAAACCCCAAACCAGCAAAACCAAAAAAGTTGCCAATTACCCAAACGTATCTTATCCTGGTTGGCTATTTTCTCAAGCTAGAATGCAAACTTTTATAATCTTGTTTTTAATGTTTTCCATAGAGCATGTAAGTACAGTTCTCACATCTTTTTGTTTAACCTGAGGATGTCACATGTAATGGCTTTTATGACATTGTGATAGTCACATAAGTTTGTGTGAACTTGAAGATATATGAAAGTATAGGAGTGGTATTTGACCTATCATCAAAGCACAGTTTAGTGGTTCCTCCTTATGGGCATGGCCTTCTCATAGTGGGCCCTGGGGGCTACTCACCACCTTCCCGGCTCACTGTTCTTGATGGCTTTCAGAGCCAACACCATTGGATCTACGTGATGGCACTCACCAGCCTGTGATCTTTTTGCATTTCTGCATCATTACATGTGGCTGTGGGAGTCTGAAGAGAGCATTCTGGACTGGTATTGGGCTTTGGACTTGAGTTGGACTGGTCTGGGGTATTATCTCCTATAGATTTACTTCTTTATATAAAGTTCTTTTTTATACATATATGAGTGTCACTGGATTTGATTCTCAAGTCATACTGACCTAATACGTTGTGGTACCTGGGGAGTGGAGTACTAAAATAAATCATGAAGATGGAGAGTAGACGCTTGTCTGATCTCTGCCTTATGCTGCTTTTTCTTCTTTGGCTAGCCAGAGGTCAGATAGACCCATGCTATTTACTTGATTGTTTTCTGGAAAGGATGTGGGAAGTGAAGGGTTTGATTCCTAGAAGTTGTCTTTGGTTATTTCGAACTGAGATGGTGAAAATTAGTGTGGTAAATATAGATTTTCAGCTCAGGGGGCAAAATCGCCTCTTAAACGTCTCTGAGACCATGCTGTTTCGTCAAAAGGGCTGACCAAAAGCTAGGTTCTGGCTTGATGCTGCCAGAGGCCTAAGGTCTTCTTGCATATGAATAAGATAGTTTAGATAAGAAAGGGTTTAATTTGGGGCTGAGCCTGGTGGCATAGTGGTTGTGTGTGGGATTGCAGCCCACTGGGATGAAGGTTCAATTCCAGCAGCAGCTCCACAGGAGCAAAGACTGGGCCTCCTACTTCCACCACCAGAGGGCAGTGATGCCCAAAAAAACCAAGAGAGAAAAAAAGAAAGGGTTTAGTTTGACCATTTAAGAATTGAGTTTAGGATCTGGCTATAATTGATTTGTACTGATTTCTTCTACCCATTGTTATTGATCTAATGTGTGAAAGAAATGATTGTGGGGGTGCATGAATACAGAGTTTGTAAACCCACTGTTTTCAGCCATCAAATTGAGTCTGTTACATGGGTATAAGACATGCCTGCAAAGAATGTTTAGAAATGGTAAGTCCCATTGCCTTGAGTGCTCAGGACATTTGCATTTGGAAAGACTTGCTGAGAGAGCTGTTAGCAGACTGAAGGGGGAGAAGGAGCAACTTGGCCTCTTTGAATTTTGAGCTAGCTGTTTGTTTCTAAAGCTGAATAGATCTGAAGCCATGAAGGAA
>PVJH01015443.1:0-53538 GCA_004026705.1 Nesogale talazaci
TCAGCATTGAATGTGGCTCCAAGCAAAATTAAGGTAATTCCAACCCCTTCTCTGTTTATCATGATGTTGTCTATCGGTCCAGTGGTCAGGATTTTGGGTTTCTTTACATTAAATTGATATCTATTTCAGAGGCGGTGGTCTTTGATATTCAGCAGCAAGTGCCTCAAGCCCGCCTCATGTTCAGCATGCAAGATGGTGCTGTCTGCACTCCGCAGGTGGTGAATAGACCTTCCTACATTGCTGATGCCACCTTCGTCTTCGTATAGTCCAGCCACTCTGAGTGTTCACTCAGCATACAGAGTGAATAAGGATGGTGGAAAGTTATAAGCTTAACACACAGCTTTCCTGAGTTTAATCCATGTAGCATCTCCCTGTTCTGTTTGAGCAGCTGCCTTTTGGTCCAGTTAGAAGTGCTGCATGAGCACAACAAAGTGTTCTAGAATTCCCATTCTTTTCAGTGTTTTTCATAGTCATTTATGATCCACATAGTTGAAGGCCTTTGCAGAATCAAGAAAACATAAGGAAGCATCTTTTATTTTTTTATTATTTATTTTTTTGGCATCACTGCCCTCTGGTGAGAGTGGGAGGCCCAGTCTTGCAATGCATTTTTAAGCAACCATTTTATTGATATGTAACTCATGTATCCTAAAATGCACCCATTTCAAGAGCATAATCCAAGGGTTGTTGGCATGTTCACAGAGCTGTCTATCAATCACCACGACCACTTCCAGAAGATCTTCATCACTTCTCAAAGAAGCTCCTCTCTGTCATCTCACCATGCTTCCATCCCCCCAGTCCGAAGCACCCACTCATCTCATGTCTATCTCAATAGGTTAACTATTCTGAACCACTCTTATTGTCATACAATGTGTATTCTTCTGTGGCTGGTGCTTTCAGTGAGCATGATGTTTCCAAGACCCAACTGTGTTGTGACATCTACCCATGTTTTCTCCTTTTATGCCTGAAAAATGTCCCATTAATTGTGTGCATGCACCCTATGTTGTTTGTTTGTACATCAACTGGCGGATATTTGAGTAGTTTTGTCAGTTGTGTCTATTTCTGTATTAAGATGCTTTGAACGTCTTTGTACAAATTTTTGGTCAGATATATGTTTTGATTTATCCAGAGTATATGTATATATACAAGCGGTATCCCCCCCCCCCAAAAAAAAAAAAAAAGAAAAGTTGCGCTGAGCAGAGCTTTCTTAATATATATCTTTCCCAATAGGGGAGCATTGAGCAACACACTCTGAGTTAGTGCACCCAGTGGCATCACCTGGGAAGGTTCTTTCTAGTCACAGTGAATTTTTTCATAAAAGCAGTTTTGTTCAATCCTCTTATTTTGTGATAGCCTGTTGAAGAGAACTGAGTGGGGCTTCAAATATTGTGTCCTGCTCAGGAAAAATGCTGCAGAATTGGCTGTGAGGTTAAACACAACGTACATGTTCAGGCTCTGTGGGGGAAACTCAAGTGTATGAGTGGCTTTCTAGTGTCAGAAAGGTGAAATGCTGATTGATGACAAACTTTGTTCTGGATGTCTGTCAACTTCCCAAACAAACAAAAATATCAACGAAATTTGTGCACTTATACTCAAAGACTGACAACAGACTGTTGAAGAGATGAGGAAGTTGTCTAGACTCTCTCAGAGCTCAGTTCAGCACATTTTAGTGGAAGATTTGAGAATGAGAAGGGTTGCTCTGAAATTTGTGCCTTGGGTTCTGACTAACCAGGAAAAAGATCACTGAATAGAAACTTGCCATGATTTGAAAGAACAGTTCTGAAGCAACCCTGACTTTCCCCCCAAGATCATTACTTGTGAGGAGACATGGTGCTATTCTTACCACCTTGAAAACAAAAATCATTCTAGCCAGTGGAAGACATCATTGTCACCTTGTCCAAAGAAAACCCATCAAGTGGAATCAAGATGTTCATGTATTTTTTGGATGTGAGGGGGATAGTGATGTTGGAGTTATTTTACCAGGTCAGACTGTTAATCAAGCTTTCTATTTAGGGGTGCTGAAAAGACTGGGTAACAATGTGAGACACAAAAGACCTGATTTGTGGCAGACTGAGGGCTGTTTTGCCACCACCGCAATGCACCTACCTGCTCATGCAACCATCTCAGCGCACCAGTTTTTTGGCAAAAAAAAAAAAAGAAAAAGTTTGCCTCTCTACTCCACACCCCTGACTCACCTGACCTCACTCCATTTGACTTCTTTTTGTTTCCATGAATGAAGAGAAATATGAAAGGACAGTGATTTGATGACATAGAAGAAGAAAAACTGAGGGAGGTGCTGTCAGCCATCCAAACAGGTGAGCTTTAAAACTGTCTGGGAGGGTGGAGGGGTGGTGGAATAGAAAGGGGGAACCAATTTCAGGGATCTACATATAACCTCCTCTCTTGGGCATGGACAACAGGGAATTGGATGAAGGGACACATTGGACAGTGAACAATATGAAAAATTAATCATAATTTGTAAACTATTAAGGGGTCATGGGGGAGGGGGGAGGGAAGGGAAATATGGGGAGCTGGTACTGGGGCCTAAGTGGAGAGAGGATATTTTGGGAGAGATGATGGCAACAAGTGTGCAAATGTGGCCAGCATACAATTGATATATGGATCATGATCAGAGTTGCATGAGCCCCCAATAAAATGATTGTTAAAAGGGGGGTGATGAGGGGAAAGAGGAACTTATACCAAGGGCTCAAGTGGAAAATATTTGGAAATGAGATGAGTGGGTGCTTCGGGCTGGGGGGATGGAAGCATGGCGAGATGACATACTTCTAATTGTCTAATCCAGATGTGTCAGGCTGGGTTACCCAGAGCAACAAATCCAGTGACGCTCATATATGTATAAGAAAGAGTTTTGTATCAAGAAATACATATCTATCAAGAAGGTATCTCAGGCCAGTCCAATTCAAGTCCTTGAGTCCAATTCTGGTCTGTAAGGACCTCCTCAGACTCACGTAACTGCTGGCCAGTGATGTAGACAAATCAATCTGGAAGCAGGAGGCTCACAGGCTGGTGGGTGCAGAATCACATGTATTTAAGATAGGCAGGTAGGCATGTGGCAGACCGCTGTCAGCTGTCAGGGTCAGGTGCCCCCCACGGGCTGCCCTGGAGGCATACACAGAGTCCCAGGGAAGTCCCAGGGAAGAGGCAGGTGAAGTGGCAGAGAGAGAGAGATCTTCTCACTCCTCGCTCTGGTATGAAAGGCTTATGACATCAAGGAGGTATGATCAGGCCGTGACTTGATTGACAGGTTTAATCCCACCCCTAGTCATAAATGTCTGTGGGCATAATCCCTAACCATCATGCCTGGTCTTAAGTAATTTTAGTCTTTGATTTCTCCTTACCCAGCTGAGGGGACCCCCCCCACCCCAAACAATAGGATTTGTGACTACAAGTTTGTTCATCCATTCAGCCAATCAATGTAAACTGAGCCATGGCTACATGGCTGGCACCCAACCAGTTACTGTCAAGTGGAAACTGACTGGTGGCACCGCCATGCCTGTGAGAGAGGAACTGGGCCCCCTCGTAGTCTCCATGGCTGTTCCTTTAGTTTTCACAAGTTGATTGATGCGCCAGGATGCTCTTCGGAGGGGCCACTTGAGCCTTGAGCAGCTGGAGGAATTCACAGCTTTGCCCCACTCAGTCACTTCCCGGCAGCGCAGAGCTTCGCAGACCCAGGGCCCAGCGAAGTACCCGGTGCCTTCATTTGTCTTCCCAGAGAGCGTTTCTGCCACCGCCACTGAGTGACTCCAACTCAGTGACCTTCTGTTGGGGTTCCGAGGCTGCAGTGTTGACCGGAGCAGGGAGTCTCCTTCTCTCCTTGGGCGGGCCGGTCCGTTCGAACCACAGACCTTGCAGTTCTCTGTCCAGCGTCACCCAATCACAAACCGTGGCATCTCCCACTGCCCTGTGTACCGCGCGGGCTGGACAGAGAAGGAGGAAGGTCAGGGGAGCATCAATGCGCTTGGGTGTCGGTGCTGGCAGAGAAGGACCCCCAGGACCTCCTCAGCAGGGAGGATGGTGAGTCCACACTGTAGACTCGTTATCAGGAGGGACCCGTTCCGGGAAAAGGACATTCTGCTGGATGGACACCGTGGCTGCAACCAGGACTCAAACACAGCTGGGTTAGGTGGCGTTTTACTCTGTTTCACGTGGGGTCACTTGGGGTCGGAATGGAGTTGATGGCACTTAACAACAATCACCACCATGAAAGAGTCTCCCAAGATCTGGCCTGTGGCTGCTTTTCCTTTTTTGGGCAGTGGATTTACCTCTCCCAATGCCCGTACCTTACTGTATGGCCTGGATCTGCCCGGGTTTGGGCAACCACCCCATCACCGCCTGCCACGAGGCCTCTCTGAGCTCGTGAGTGTCTGCGTTACTCCCTGGCCACCTTGCCTGAGTGGTCCCAGAGCCCTCCCCCAGCTCAGGGTGCCTCTTCTCTTCTCACCCAGCTCCATCCTGTCCTCCTCTTCCAGGCAATAGGCCCATCCTTCCCCGACGGGCCAGAAGCCCAGCCTGGGAGCCTCCCGAGTCCAGAGGGACTCCTGTGCCTTGCTCCGGCCGGCCTGCATGACCGCGTCCAAGTAGAATTTCAAGTTTATCTCGTCGCGTTCTTGTCCCAATCAATATCTGTGGAGTGGAGTGAGTAAGCGAACGGAGTGAATTTCATGCAGCATAATGAGATTTGCGGGAAGCTATTTTGGGGTGTAGAGGGAGCTATTGATCTCCCTGAAATCACATCACAGACACAGACACGTATTTTATCATCCCTAAGCCGAGAACTGGTGCTTCATAGACAATGAGATTGGCTCCAAATTGATTGATTGATTGATTGGCTCATTCATTCTTCCGTGCAGAGTACACATTTCAAAAACGCACTCACACGCCCTCCACCTCTCCCGATTCTGGGGGTGCCAATGCAGGGGCCTCACGTCTCGTTAGGAGGAAGACATGACAGATACATGAGAGGGCGCCCTGATGAAGGACAGGCCCAAACATTCTTGGGAAACGGGAGCTGAGCGGCAGACTGGACCTGCGATGATCAGGTGGGTTTCACGACAGCACCCAGGCTTGTTTGGGGGGATTTAGAATCAGGACAAGTTTACCAGTTGGAGAAAAGAGGGGAGTGGAGGAGGACAACACGTGGGAGGACATGAACTGCTCCCTGCAAGTGCATTCTGACCCACAGCGGCCCAGTGTGGGGTTTCCGAGGTTATAAATCTTTATAGTAGAAGGCAGTCCATATTTTCCCCAAGGAGTGGCTGGTGAGTTTGAACTACTGACTTTATGGTTAGCAGTCATTGGGACCGAGCGCTGGGATCTCCCAATCAGTTGGACACCACCCGCAGACAGGACGCCTGAACCTGCAGGATCATCTGCTTAGAAAATCTCAGGGCTAGTTCCCAAACAGAGCCGATCTCCAAGTCTGTCAGTCAGCTCTGAGACCTGCCCATGGACACACACAGGAGCCCCGAGTCCCTCTCCTTCCAGGCTGAAGCCCCAGCAGCCTGCTGGACTCCATAAAGAGCCACTCAACTGGAGGGTTGCCGTCAGGCCTCGTCAGGTCCAGTCTGCCTTGGCGGCATTCAGCAGCCAGCCTCCCCTCAGCGCTACCATCCCTCAGACCACAGCACAGCTCTCTCTCCTGCACCCCACCATTCCCCTGTAAATGAGAGCGTAATAGAGCCAGGCTGTAAGGGGACTAATTGAATGGGTTGTTTCTAAGTCCATCGATCGGGCCGTCCGGCCGTGGAGGGCTGGAGGGAAGCGAGGTTTTCCATTCACAGTCAGCGGAATCCATTTCGGAAACAATGCAGGGAGTGAGGAGTGAGGGGGAGTGAGAGCTCTGCTGGGGAGGGGGTGTGGGTGGAGGGGGCTCCCCAGCCCCCTGGAGTCTGAACTGGAGTGGGGAAGGGCCCACATGGTTGCTGTCCCTGGACAGAGGCAATCGAGTGGGAAGGATGCAGGACTAAGAATCACTGTTTTTCACAGCGTCCCTGTAGGATAAGCTAGAGCTGCTTCTGTGGGTTTCCAGGACTGGAACACTTTCCAGGAACAGAAAACCTTATCTCTTCTCCTGTCAAGAGAGAATGGTGGTTTTGAATCACTGACTTTGCCGTCAGCAGTCCAACACATAGCCACTGCTTGATGGCAGTGATTTTGTGTGTGTGTGTGTGTGTGTGTGTGTGTGTTTGAAGAGTGGGCAACAGGGATGAACAATGAGTACCCATGGCAGCCAGCATAAGCACAGGAATATATAAAATAAAATAAAATTCACAAAGAGCTTCAGTAGACCTTGACTTGTAGGACTGGCTGTGCAACATGGGGCCCCCACGAGTATTATGGTCCTCCGTCCACTCTGGCTCTGAGCCACTGCGGATGGTACCAAGTAGAGATGCTCCTTAAAGTGTTATTTTAAAAAAAACTGTAGCCTTACAAATCCGACTGGTCCAGAGGATGTACACTGGGAATTCATTGTACATCAGGATGTACATTGGAAATCCAGGATGGATGATCCCTTCAGGACCAGTAGTGAGGTGGAGATACTGGGAGGGTGGAGGGAAGGTGGGTAGAAAGGGGCAACCGATGATAAGGATCTACATATAACCTCCTCCCTGGGATGCAGATAATGGGGAAGTGGGTGAAGAGAGACACTGGACAGTGTAAGATATGACAAAGTAATACTAATTCATAAACTATAAAGGGTTTGTGAGGGAGTGGGGAGTGGAGAGGGAGGGGACAATGAAAAGCCAATGCCAAGGGCTTAAATAGAAAGCAAATGTTTTGAGAGAGATGAGGGCAACAGATGTACAAATGTGCTTAACATACAGTGGACGGATGTATGGATTGTGATGAGTTGTATGAGCCCCCAATAAAATGATTAAAAATACTTTTATTTGGGGCTCTTACATCTCTTATTACAATCCATTCATTCATCCAGTATGTCAGGCACACTTGCACATATGCTGCCACCATCATTTTCTTTCTTTTTATTTTTTTTGGGGGCATCACTGCTCTTTGGTGGTGGGAGTAGGAGGCCCAGCCCCACTGCTCGAATTGAACCTCCGTCCCAGTGGGCCGCAGTCCTGCGCACAACCACTACACCACCGGGGCTCAGCCCTTGCCACCATCATTTTCAAAGTATTCTCTTACCTGGTATCAAAGCATTGAGGCCCTGGTATCTGTTCCCCTGATATCTCCCTCCCTCCCAACCTATCTTCCCTCATGAACCCTTGATAAATTATAGATTCTTATTTCTATATATTACACTGTCCTCCATCACCCCTCACTGACTTTTCCATCATTCGTCCTTCTGGGAAGGGGTTCTAGGTTGATTCTTCTGATACATTCTGCTTATCTCCCCCCCTCCCCTGCCACCCCCTAATCCTTCTGGTACCTCTAGTCTCATTGTTGGCCCTGAGGGGTTTATCTATCTTGGATTCCCTGTATTTCGGGCTCTTATCTCTAGCAGTGTGCATGCTCTGGTCTAAAATGATTTGGAAGGTAGAATTGAGGTCATGACAGTGGGGTGAAGGAAGCACCAAAGAACTAGAGGAAAATTGTGTGCTTCATTGGTGCTATACTGCGTCCTGGCTGGTTCATTTCTTCCCTGTGACCCCTTTGTGATGGATGTCCAATTGTCTACAGATGGGCATTGGATCTCTACTCCATGCTCCCCTACCTCATTCACCTTGGATATGGTTTTGTTTGGGGTCTTAGATCCTTGATACTTGATCCCATGGATACCTCGTATCCACACAGGTATCTTGCATCACGCATGGATACTTTGTATCACACAGGCTGACATACTTCTTCCATGTGGGCTTTGTTGCTTCAAAGTGTTCTTTATAGATCCCTGGTGGTCACACAGTGGGCTTCTAACCATGAGGTCAGCAGTTCAGAACCACCAGTGGCTCAGAAACCCACAGAGGCAGGTCTACCCTGTCCTGTAGGGTTTCTGTGAGGTGGGAATGACTCGATGGCAGGGAGGTTGGTTTTAGGTGCTCTTCCCAGAAACCCATCACTGGGCCTTTTCCTTCAAGGGGTCCCTCCACATCAACCACTTTTGGGATCAGACTCCAGCATGAACCCCTGTGTCCCCCAGGCAGAGGCCTCGACATTGAGGTTGTGTTGTTCTTTTTAGGTGTTCCCCTAACTCACAGTGACCACGTGTACATGAGAATGAAACCCGGCCTGGTCTTGGACCATCCTTACGGTCACTCTGGCTCTCCCTCTTTCCCCTTCAGGCTCCACTTTACCAAGCTGATGTCCTTTGCCAGGACCTGGTCCCTCCTGAAACTACGTGCAAAGGAGAGGAGATAAGGTCTTATCATCCTCAACTCTCAGAAGTATCTGGACCTTACTTCCTCCCTGACAGACTAGTGTGTTTCTCTGGACATCCATGGTATTTTCCATGTTCTTTGCCAACACTGTAACTCAAACTGTCCATCTTTAGGGGATTGACCTTATTCATTGTCCAGTTTTCACATCTCTAGGAGGTGAATGAAAAGGCCATGGCATGGCTCAGGCCCACCTTGGTCCTCAAGGAGACACCTTTGCTCTTTAACACTTCTCCATGGGATCTATGTTGCATGCGGCATGAACGTGGTGGTTAGAGAGTGATGCTCTGTTCCCCTTTCCATAGGAGGCCATTTGTTCTATCTCACGGACTACCCCAGGACACCATCTCAGGGCTGGTCTACAATTTCATCTGGCCTTTGTGAGCAGTGTGTAATCGCTGGAAGAATCTGAGTGATTCCCACTCTCACCTTTGTTCTTGCAGAGTCACCTATCTGGGTGCCATCTGCACGCCCTACCCTTTCTCTAGCCTGTCCTATCTAGTGCGGTCTGTGGACCCTTTGACATGGAGACGTTGGAAATGCTGGAGCTTCCCTTGCAGAGTAGCAGAATCCAAACCCTGGGGTCCTCCTATTCCATCTGTCCCCGAGCCGGGGTTTCAGCAAATATGGTGGGTGCTTCTGATGACACCATGTGTCCTGGAGGCACCAAGTGGAAGCACATGTTTCCCTCTGTTTTCCCACCATGGACGTGCAGAGTTGTACAACAGCTCCTTAAGGCTTTAGACTCAAAAATGGTCAAAAGTCTTTTCTATTTTGATTCCAGCTTGTTGTAAACTACAGACAGAAGGCAGCAAATTGTAACATCCATCTCTCAACCCAATGGGAGATTTTATAGTAGGTGGAGAACAAACAGCTAGTGAGGAAGATAAATAATTTATCCTAAATGGGGCAAGTTGGAGTTCAGCTATACCAGGAATGAACACCAAGAAGCAGAATGATGAACTATCATCATTTCTTACCTGAACCATATGTTATGACTTTTCCAAATGGGCCAAAGCATCTTTTAGAAACTTTGAGACATTCATAAAAACATCAGTATTTACAAGTCCGCTGGATGAAGACTGAATCTGGGACAAACTGACTTGACTGCAAATATTCCTTGATTTTTCTAAAGGCCATGAGTCTGGAGTCCAACCCTCCTTGTGTTTTGGGGCATGCCATGCCCTGTGAGTTTCATGTCATCAAAAAAGAAATGGGAGAAATTATCATTGTTCATAGAAACAGTAAACAAGAAATCAAATAATGTATTACAAAGGAAAGATGTGCTGTGAAAGTCTTCTGTAAAATGTAGTAAAGAGAAAAGATGTCCCTTTGAGGACTAAGGTGCACCTGGCCCACGTCATGGTATTTTCAAATTGCCTCATATCCTTGTGAAAGCTGGACAGTGAGTCAGGAGGGCTACTGGAGAGTTGAGGCATGTGAATTGTGGTGTTGGCAAAGAAGATTACAAGTACCACACAGGACTGCCAGAAGAACAAACAAAACTATCTTGGAAAAACCCTAACCAAACCCTCCTTAGAAGCAAGGATGGTGAGAGCTTGTCTCCTGTACGCTGGGCATGCTACCAGGAGACATGCATCATGCTTGGTAAAGCAGAGGGCCAGCAAAGAAGAGAAAAACCATAAGGAAACAGATTAATACAGCAGCTGAAAGAATAGCCTCAAAAACAACAATTTTAGGATGGTGCAAAGCATGGTAGGTAAAGTTTCATTCTGTTGTTCATAAGATCACTATGCATAGGAACTGACTTGATGGGATCTAACAATAAGAAGGAAAAAAGTCTGAGACACCATGTTTTCCTGAAATATTCATTCACACTGGATTAAGAAGCAGCACAGTGGAGGATAATGAGGAAGCATGAAGAAAACATGTAGGATTACAGAAACAAAGCCAGGACACTTTATATATATATATATATATATATATACACACACACACACACAGCATGAAGGAATATAGCAGCTAATTAGTCCACACAGCAGTACAGAGAGCTCAGTTTAACTCACTTCTGTGGAACAGCTAATATATGTGGCAGTCGTGTGCTTATGTTAATTTTATGATTGAGATGTAGGGGTGGAGTCTAGCCTGTTTATCCGGAAATAGCCATTGAGTAGCCAATGAGGCCTCTATGTGGGCATGGCTTTCTCCTGAGACTTCTGGGAAATCTTGCGATATTTCCCGCGTGAAAATGAGAAGCTATCTTCCCCAGTTTTTGGGAGTTAGCCTTGGAGACAATTAATCACAGACAACACAGGATGGTGGCATCTGGGAGGCTGGAGTAGCCGGTGGAGAGACCACACGGTTTTGCCCTGATTGAGCCAGACCTCTGTGGCTGGGGCAGCCACATGGAGGCCTCTGCCAGCGATGAGTTGCTTCTGCCACCACGGGATGCTGTTGATGGGCCCTGAGCCCTGGAAGCGAGGAGCCATGGGGAGACCCCTGTCAGTGCTAGGACTCTGCACCCACTGACCTGTGACTTCATGAGTTGGAAGGAGACTTTATGGACTGATTTCGGGCATATGGGTTAATATCAGACTTATGGCTTTGAGCTGGACTGGGCTGAGATGTTTTCTCAATGTCCCGTTCCTCTTGAATATAAACCCATTCCTTATATCCATATGCGTGTCTTTGAAATTTGTTCCTCTAATCTACCCAGACTAACACAATATACTAGAAGTCCTTCAACTCATAAGGACTGCTGGGTCCAAGGTCAAGGAAGCATACAGCTGAGTCTTCTTTAGGCAATGTAGGTAGTCTGGTCACAGGCAGCAGGGTGGGTCACCAACAGTCAGAAGCTCATGGACTTAGTGAAGCAGGCTGGATGAGCTGTAAAACTCAAGCAGTACCAGAAGACAGAATCTGACAGCCTCAAGCAGTGCATACATCAGCAGTCTAGTGAAGCAGGTCTTGAAGGAACTCTAAGTCTAGTGACACATACACGGTTTGACTGTCCCACAAGGTAGAATAGCTCACAAGCTGAGGCAGAGAATTAGCTAAAGCAGCTGTATGCTTGTCTGATCACAAGAGAGCAAGAGAGAGAAGAGCAGGACTTGTTGAGCCATTTCTCTCTCTGCTCTCCAATCAAACCGTAACCTTATTAATCCCACGTGTTCCTATTGGCCAGGTTGGCACAACAAACCTACCTATCACACAGTCTCTCTTGCAAGTAGAACTTAGATCATCAGCCCCTTTAAAATCACCTGCTAGAGATGGGATTTGGAAGTGAGTCAAAGGGGAACTCTGAGGCCCTTAGTAGAACATTCTGCTTCAGATGTGGTGGTAGAAACAGTAGACTTTAAGGGTCTTGGTTATAGAGAAGGATTTCTGGTGGTGCATTGTATTAAATGTTGGGCTGTGTGTTAGGTCCAGATAGGGATCAAATCCAGTGACATTCATAGATGTTTATATCAACAAGAAATCATGTATCAAGAAAACATTCCAGTCCACTCCAGCTCAAGTTCATACATCCTTCTTGAGACTCACTCAGCCCCATGCAGTGATGCAGAATGCAGGAAGATCACAGGCTGCTGAGTGTACAGTCTTATAGATCCAATGGTGGTGGACCCATTGTAGGGCTCTGGCAGCAATCAGGATCAGCCAACAGGAAGATGAAGGCAGAGAGTGCCACACCCACGAGGAGATACCGTCAAGCTGTGATTTGACTGGCAGGTTGAATACCACCCCTACACTTTTATATATCTTCAAGTTGACATGAGCTTTATCTAACTATCACAGGCTGCAAGGTCAATGATTTGAAACCACCAGCCACTGCAAAGGAGAAAAAGGAGGCAATCTGCATCTGAAGAGATCCACAGACTCAGAAGCCATCTTGAGTAATTCTCCCATGTCCTGTAGGGCCCCTGTGGGTCTTGACAGCTAGGAATTTAGATGCCATTGAGTTCCTGGTATAGGAGTGTCCTTGTGTTGGTGTGTGTGTGAGCAATTTCCCAGCAGCTTGCAAACAGTGGGAGATAAGTCACCAGGAACATGGTCATTTAGGATACTTCACCTGACTCACCAATTCTCTTTGCCTTTCTCTAAGCTGGCCTCCCACCCCAAATCTTCCACTATCACCTTAGCACAATAATCAAGATCAAGGAATCCATACCCTCAATAAATCCACTCTAAAACCAGAAGCACTAGATTGTGTCCCACTACCATGGCCAACTGCTCAGAAAGGGATCCAATCAGAAAATCATGGGGGCAGAGAGAGAGAGAGAGAGAGAGAGAGAGAGAGAGAGAGAGAGAGAGAGAGAGAAATACAGAACAAAATCATAAAAAAACCCCAAGCTTACCAGTCAGGTAGAGACTGGAGGGACCATTAAGATGATGACCCTTAGGCTGAGCCCTGGTGGCGTAGTGGTTGAGTACGGGACTGTGGCCCACTGGCTTGGTGGTTCAAATCCAGCAGCAACTCTTCAGGAGCAATGCTGGGCCTCCCACTCCCACCAGAGAACAGTGATGCGTGCCCCCCACCCCCCAAAAAAAGACAATGATCCTTAGTCAACTGTGAGATCTGAACCTGCACTCACTCCCATGGCTCAGTTTTCAGTTCAGCAATAGATAGGTCTCTGCAAAGGACAATAACACAAATAAGGCCCTTACCTTATAAAAATAGCCATATGAGATCAGAAGGACAGCTTGGACCTTCTGTGAGCTGGGTCCTTTGTGTTAGCTACCTCTGAGTTGGGGTTGCATAGTGTCCCCAGAACCTCTGCTCAGAACTTCAGAATGTGACTTTATTTGGAAATAGGGTCTTAAATTGAGATGATTCACTTCATTGTCTTACATGAAAAATAACTTGAATCATGGTGGACCTTATATGCAACGATCGGGGAGCTTACCAGAAGAACAGAGAACACACAAAGACATGCAATTGTGAGGATGGCCCAGAACCGGTGGTGTTTTGTTCTTCTGTTTATGGGGTTGCTATGAGATGGGACCTAACAGCAACAGCAACAACAACAAGAACAACAAGAACAACAACAACAACAACGTGATGGCTGGAGCTGCTTCACTTAGGTGAGGCATATGATGTTAACAGGTATGGACAATTTCATGGGCCAGATGTTCCCCATTCCTGCCACAGTCTACCACAGTGTAGTGTTCTAGGATTTGTCCATTCATGCCAGGGGTCATCCTGCCCTCTATCCTGCCTCTCACCTGGTTCTGAATGGACTGTTGGGTGGGAGGAGAGGCAGAGAGAGTTCTGGGTACTGCTGGTGACACCCTTATCCTGCCTTCCTGGACCTTGCGGCCATCAGTGCAGTGGGTTCCCATGGACACTCTGTAAGGGCCCTCCTAGTTGAAATGCTACAATCCTACATGTTTTCTTCACATTCCCTTATTATCCCCCACCATGCTGCTTCTCAATCCAGTGCAATGAATATTTCAGGAAACCTTGGCGTTTGAAGTTTCAACCTTGTGATTTCGACCATTTGGGAGAATCTCCGAAGATGTATGCCGTATAATCATTTATAACTTGGTTGAGACAGAGTGTGCATTTCAGGGGCTGAAGGCCAGGAGTATCAGGCATGGCTGGTGACAGATAAGTAGACCCAGGCTGTCCACACGCCAAGGCCCTAAGCAACACGGCCCACAACGGCCCAAGGGTGGAGACAGGCCAAGAGTCCATGAGTCAATGATTTAATTATATATCTCTTCTATCCCGGTCACAGAGTATTATTCTGCCCCACAGAGAAGTTTCTGGTGAGCTCTGGTGGCGTAGTGGGTCACGTCCTGGGCTGCTAACCTCAAGGTCACCAGTTTGAAACCACCTGTGGAAGCGAGATGAGAATTTCTACTCCTATAAATATTTATAAGAAAGAGCCCCCAATGAAATGAAATAAATAAAAATAAAAAAGTTAATAAATAATAGCTTCAGTTATGTAGGCAAAAAAAAAAAAAGATTTATAGTCTAGGCAACCCACAGGGGCAGTTCTGCCCTCTCCTATGGAGTGGCTGTGAGTCAGTGTGGACTCTGTTGAGGTGGGTTCTTATCTTACCTCTCATCGCCTGACAGCTAGGCAAACATTGGCAGCTTGAACACACCCAGAGATGCCTGAAGAAGGTAGACTCGGTGTTCTGTTTGTCAAGGTTCTCCTCTGTAAGTTTGGGGCTGCCATCGGTTGGAATTGATGGCACGGCTGCAGAAAGGAGGAGAAGTAGGCCTCTGATACACACTTGCCTTGGATGGACCTCAGAGACAGGCTGAGCGAGTTAAGTCGGTCAGCAGAGGCCTGCACGGTACCCTCACTTATGACCTATCCTGGGGGGCCGCACACACGGAGCGGCAATCCTTTGCTTGGTCATGCACTAGGGTGAGGGGAAGGGTGTGGCTGAGGGGCCACTGGGTTTTTGGCCGTTGTGAGGCAGCACTTTTGACACAATGGGATAGCGGCAAGCATTATGAACGTCATGAATGCTGTCGTATACTGAACCATAGTCACAACGGCAAAGTCCTTCTGTTACATATTTTTAACTGCAGTGTTGTTGTTGCTAGTGAGTTGGCTCTGACTGGTAGGGATCTTCCATAAAGCAGAATGAATGTGGCCCGGCCAGCTGCATCTTTGTGATCATTGGGAGATGGAAGGGCATTGTCCAGCCTACTGGGGAGGGTCTTCTGACCCAGGATGCTCATCCTCCACCCTCCAAATCTTTATCAGACATGAGTCTCTTGGTTTCTGTTGACTTATTTGGGAAGTTGATCGCTAGACCTCTCTATTCCCCGCCCCTCCCCTCCACCCCTGGTTAACACTATTATGTGGTTGTCTCCATGAGCTTGCCTGTGCTTAAGTAGGACTGCACACTGCTTGTTCTTTGATCAGTGACTTTTGCTCATTGAAGCTAATGCTTCAATGTCCACTTGTGATGTGAGAGCTCTTCCTTTCTCGTTATGGCACATTTATCCTGGAGTCAAGATTCTGAGCCTCTCCACTCCTCAGTTCTGGTCCTACCCACAAGAAAGAGTTTTGGCGGGGCACACACTGTGCAAAGATAAGATTTGAACAGAAGTTGACTTCATTGAAGGGAATGAAGTCCTTTGGAAAAGAACTCCAAAGGACCGCCCTTAAGCCATACTCAGTGTGGTGTAGTTGATTCCAAATCATAGTGACCCCACAGGAGATGGCAGATCCTGTGGGTTCTGGGACTGTCATCTTTATAAGAGTAGAACACCTCACTGCCATCAAGTCAATCACAACTCAGAGGCCCTTGAAGGCAGCGGTTCTCAACCTGTGGGTCACAACCCCTTTGGGGGTTGAATGACTTTTCACAGGGGTTGCACGATTCATAACAGTAGCAAAATTACAGTTATGAAGTAGGAAAAAATAATTTTATGGTTGGGGGATCAGTAACATGTGAAGAACTGCATTAAAGAGTCCCAACTTTAGGAAGGTTGAGAACCACTGCTCTAAGGAATGAAGAACTGCCTCTGCGGTTTTCTAAGATTCATTCTTCACAAGTGTAGAACATCTCCCCTGGAGCAGCTGGTTGTTTCAAATTGCTGATCAATGAGCAACCACTGATGGCTTTGGACTGTTGACCTTGCTTTCAGCAGCCCAACAGGTAACCACTATACCAGCAGGGGCCCTTAGGTAGTCCCCAATGCCTGATTGAATATAGAGTGGGATCTTTTGTCCTACTAATGACAGCCCTTCCATCATTGGCTGGCTTTCCAACGGCCCTTCTGCTATTGGTTGGTTCTCTGCAGTGTACTTTTTTCAAGTCTGTGCATTCCTCCCTGCACCCAAGACCTTGCGGCCTTGCCTTGTCTCCAGATCCCACAACCAAGGGTCTGTTCATCCGTTGTGGAGGTGGTGTGATCATCTTGTGTCCTTGCTTTTCGTGAGCAGCATCTTCACTCCCTGACCTCTTCCACTGATGAGGACATGAGTACTGTCTGCCCTTCCCCTTCCTTGGGATCAGAGAGGTTTGTGGGGAAACGCCCCTTCTCCTCTCCGGGACATGTCATTCACAGTATATCGAGCCATGTTCTATTGCTCTTCATTAAGTTTTCACTGGCCAATTTAAAAAATATTTCACCAGGTAGTCTTTCTTCCCCGAGTGTCTAAGTCTGGGTGCTCTAACAAGCCTTGTCCACCGTGGATAACATTTCCGGTGACTGAAAACTGGTGCCGTGGCTTCCAGCATGACCTCAACAGGCAGCTCACGGGAGTAGGACAAACTGACAGGTGAAGTCACATCAGTATGTGTGACCAACTACAGGGCAGCCTTTGGCACATATGCTTCTGTCTGAAGAATATCCAGCCTATTTCTGTTATTCTGAGCGTTTTAAATCATATCTCTAAAACTAGTCTATAAAAGAGATTAGGCAAGCAGTGAAGCAAAGCTGTAGGAAGACAAGTCATGTGGAGATCTCCCAGGATCCAGGAAACAATGTGAAGAGAGCCTTGTGTGACAGCCAACAGAGAACATTTTCCTCTGAAGCCAGCAGTCCGAATTCAAATCTCTAACCTTCTACATGTTGATAAATAAATTTAAGTTGGTGAAAGCCACCCCTCGTGATGTCTCTGTGATAGAAGCACTGAATCACCAAGGCAGAATCTTGTACTGGAAGGTGGGAGTGTGCAGAGAAAAGAGAGACCTGAAATACAGAAGTCATGTTGGAATTGGGTCTATAGACTCAATGGTGGAGCCTGCAAGAATTTTAAAGTGTCAAATAGATTGCTTTAAAGAGTCTGTTGCTAGAATGATGAGCACCGAGGGCATTTCTGGGAAGGACTCAGGAGGAAGTGAGGATAGCTGCAGAGAACGTACCTGCCCTCTTGCAGCATACCCCCGGCACTGCCAACAGACTGTTCCTGCAAGTGTAGACTTTCCATGTACTTCTGTTGAGCCAATCTGAGTTGCTTGCATGAGTGAAATCAGAGAAACTGTTTTCAAATCAGACTCCATTTCCTTATAAGTACATGAACCTTGACTTATTTTGCTGGCAGAATTTTGAAGGTTAATGACTATAGTTTATGGTCTGTGTTTCAGTAAGTGAAATGTTGGCCTGTGTGTCTTCAGAAACTTTGGGGTAGAATTCTCCAGGAGCCAAATGTAAGAAATAGCAGATGTTATGAATACTACGTGTCTGGTTTTACTTCAAGACTGTTTTGTGTCTGATGGGTTGAACTTTTCAAAATCCCAACCAATCAGAAAATGTTCATAGAAGTTGTTGAAATCCTCGGATACAGAGCCTTCTCCTCTTTCCTAAGGATGAAGTTATTTGCAGACTGACCTACACTTCCCAACTGGAGTTGTCTACCCCATAATAAAGCTTCATGTCCTTTTTCTCCCAACCCACTGTGAGACTTTCATTAAGCTGACAGACTTATGTGATTAGACAATGCAGAAAGGGCTATGCTTTTTATGCAGTGGCGAAAAATTTGTCTGAATTATGTTCACATGCTTGGTGGAAGGTAGACCTTGCCGATAATTAGTGTAGATATCTCAGCAACATTAATGGAGCTACATGGTGTCTCTTTGCCACTTAGAGTACAATACAAGAAAGTACAAATTCAGGACACATGCTCTAGAATTTTCCCCAACGGCATGGCCTCACAAGCTCTTGTTAAAGAGACCAATCCTATAACTGATGGCTGCAACCCATGTTCATAGCAGCATAGCAGAAAGCTGATCAGCTTAGACAGATGGAGACAGAGACAGGACTGAAGGAAGGAAAGCTACCCGGTTTTTGGAATTCTACAGGCGAGACGCTGCGACCAACTGGAACCATATTTACTGTCATCCATGGAAAGAAAAGGGCTGCCCCTGGAGCAGCCGTGGCAGCAGAGTGGCTGCCGGAAGGGTGTTAAGAAAGGTGACCTCAGTTCCACAAGGCATTTTATCATATGCAAGGAGCCTGAATTTCAGGTTCCAGGTAGAATGCTGTGCATATAATTGTGCACTCCCCCAAATCTATGCCTGGTAAATTTTAGCCTCAAACTATGGTTGAATGAGTTTTCTTTGTTATGTTAAATCTTCATGGGCTGTGTTTCAAGCTTCTGAGATATAGGGGTGTGGAGAAGCAAGTAGGGATGGACAGTGATAGATAGACTCCATGCCGCAGGAAGATCACCAGGGAGCCAATGTATACAGATTTCTACCCAGAAACAACAGCTGGGGCCCTGAATTGGGGTTTCTACCTTTGAATTATTCTGCTGGCTGGATTTTCAAGTTTAATGCCTAGAGTATATGGTCTTTGTTTCAGTAAGTGAAACCTATTAACCTGTCAGGAAATAGATTTCTGTTTGTGAAAGCAGCCTCCTTGTGGTGTTTCTGTGTTAGAACCACTAAGAGACTAAGACCAGGTATCGTGTCCAGGATTGCCCTGGGATTCAAAAATGTGTAGGACACAGGATCGACCTGGTGGTGGAATACAATTCCCTTCTCCTTGGAACTTCCTAGTCCCTTCTCCACCCCTGACTCACTCTGATTCACACCATCTACATGTGACCAGAAGCCAGGAGCGAAGGAGAAGCTCGTCCTCATACCTTCATTGAGCTTGCAGGGATGCTCAAACTTTTTAAACAGGGGGCCAGTTCACTGTCCCTCAGACCATTGGAGGGCCAGACTATAGTTAAAAAACAAAAACAAAACTATTAACAAATCCACTGTGGGCCTGGCATGAGTTGGCGGCTAAGTAGGACAGCAGTGGTGGCAAAAACACCCCATGGACTGGATAAATGTTCTCTGTGGGCCACATGTGGCCCATGGGCTGTAGTTTGAAGACTCCTGATGCTAGTTCCTTCTGTCCTTAGAGTTTCTGTTTATCATGTTGCTTCTTTGATACCTTCCATCGTGCTTAGTATCTCTTCTCTTCTAATCGTTCATCTCCTCTACCATCTCCTTGAAGAGTCTAGCTCCCTGAGTCTCTATAGACTCCAAGGGGATAAGCACTTGCCTATTTCATTGACTCCTACCCCTTCATCTTGCCCAGGGCCAGGCATAATGTAAATGCTCAAATCCCAATGCATCCGACCAACCCACAATGTTTAGCCCAACTGTCACACAGTCTCTTTTGTCTCTTCCCCTCACCAAAGTTCCCTTCATTGTATTTCTCTTTCTTCCCCAGGGGCTCCATATTTGGCAAGATTTCCATCTACCCAACAAGCTGCATTTATTAGGAAACATTCCATCTGGGCATTCTGATTACTCAAAGACACGTGTAGCTACTGATAAGAGATTCTGATCAGCAGGAGATAATCACCATGGTTACATCCATGGATATCATTCCAGCCTCTGGCCCAGCAAACAGATGTCTGCACTCATACAGCTTTCCAGCACTCCCAATGAACAGTTGCTCCAACCAAAAGGAAGTTTCATGCTTATTTAGCGGGAGGTCCCCAGTGAGGCATTTTCAGAGCTGGTCGGTCAGCTCCACCATGCTATCAGGGACTCTGCTTTCTTCTATCTCGATCTGCTGCTGTTCTTCGTTTCCTCTTTTTGCCAGCTGCCTCAGAGCTACTTCAGAGATCACCAGGGAACTGAGGGCGAATTAAAGGGCAGAGTCAGCCAGCCGGCCTCTCCTGTTTGTCCCTTTCAAGGAAACCCAGTGTCTTGTGAAACACCTCATTCGATTTTTCTTTTAGGTGTCCTGGGGTGTCATCCTTTGGGTCCTGACTCGTGGCAGCCTCTTGTAGAACCGAACGGGACACTGTGAGAAGAGCACAGGACCTGGCGCTGGTTGGTTCTGTGGCACATGGGGTCACGATGAGGTGGAACTTAACCGTGACCCTAGCATTCATTTGGCAGATGACGAAAATCGATACCCAGCAAGGGGAAATATCCAGGGTTTCACTGAGATATGAGGGAAGAGTGGAGGGTAGACCACGAGTCCTCAAGATCGCTTTCTTCTTTAAGATCTAGCCTGAGGAGGAGGTTCATAACCCAGGCAGGTTACACTCAGTACAAGAGGAGGGGCTAGCCCTGAGCGCTCTGTCAGGGGAAACACAGGGCCTTTGCACAAGACTTGGAATTCACTCAGGGCTTGGCTTTCCTTAGGATCACTGTGTTAGTCTGGGCGGACTAGAGAAACAAATTCATAGAC
Source organism: Nesogale talazaci (assembly GCA_004026705.1). Classification (NCBI taxonomy): domain Eukaryota; kingdom Metazoa; phylum Chordata; class Mammalia; order Afrosoricida; family Tenrecidae; genus Nesogale; species Nesogale talazaci. Next base: position 20,428 of record PVJH01015443.1, read on the forward strand.
ACACATATGGTTATAAGGGAAAGGTTTATATAAAAGAGGAATGGAACATTGAGAAAACATCCCAATGCCGTCCAGTCCAAGGCCATAAGTCTGATATTAGCTCCTATGTCTGATACCAGTCTATAAAGTCTCCTTTCAACTTACGAAGCATGTGCAATGACACCAGGACAATCACAGGCCAGTGGGTGCAGAGTCTTGTGATCCAGCTAGGGTAGAAGCATTTAAGCACTGGCAGGGGTCTCTCTGTGACTTTTCCGGCCCCAGAGGTCTGGTTCCAGCAGGGCAAGCCCATGTGGCTTCTCCTTCAGCTCCTCCAGTCTCTAGAAATCAGGGTTGATCAGCATGCTGTCATCTCATCATCTTGTCAGTAAAGACTGAGTCAAGTCTCTCTTCTCCAATTGGGAAATACCACAAGACTTCCTAGAATTCTCAGGAGAAAGCCGTGCCCACACAGAGACCTCATTGGCTATCTCCAGATTGACAGGCTAGACTCCACCCCTAGACTCGCAGTCATGAAATTGACACACGAGTATATGACTGCCACAATCACTCATTATTTAATTTCCCTTTCTGTAGGGAGAAATGGAGACCAGAAAAGTGAAGGGTCTGGACCCAGGCCCAGACTGTGTTTGAAGTCTTTATGACCTTTGGGTTCTGTTACAGAGGACCTTGGGTTGATACTTCTCCATCCATCAGCCATGGTCATCACAGCCACGAGGTGTGTCCTCATTGTGTTCTTAGGGCTCTGGAACCACTAAAATTCCATAGGTGCAGCCACCGACTGTCCTGGGCTGCTCTGGTCAATGACCTCTCTCCTATTCTGTTAGGAGAGCACCCTCCCTCCTCTCCTCTCTGGCATTCAGATAGCATCCATGGGAAGTGTTCCATCTATTTTTACTGGAAAAACATTTTCTTCTGTTATTCAAAGACTTGAGGTGAAAGCCAGCAAACGAAAACAAAATTCAACCCAGCACAGTAGGTGTGTAAGGGACCTGCACACATATTCTGGAAGCTACTTGACTGAGTCACAGGCTCCTCTTCTGCCTGGAGCATCAGGTAATTTATGTGGGCTGAGCAGCATGCATAGGGCTGGAAGTGGATAGTCCTACCTATGTGTTTGCACATGCTGCAAATATACTCAAAGATTTGAATAGAGGTGACCACAATCACTAACTTTCTTTGTAGCCTGGGCAAGTCTCTCCCTTTCTCTGGTCCTCATTCTCTCCTCGGTTGCAACAGCAGGCCGTTTGAGGAGGATTCTCTGGTCCCCTGCTGAGCTGACATGGAGAACGCGGCCGCTGGCAGACGTGTTCTGCCCACGAGGACCCACAGCTTGACCAGGATGGTACATCCTGGGAGCCTTCACTTGCTCTCGTGTTTTCATGCTTACTCTCAAGAGGAATGTTCCCGCTTATGATTCTGGCAGGATTCTCCACCCACACGGACGGATGTCAATTCTGGCATTTATTAGAGTGCCAGTAAATCTTGAGAACAATAAATATCTCATTACTTTGCTGACGATGTGTCTTTAAGAGCTCCTTCAAGAGCCTGTCTTTGCTGTGCTTGATTTATACCAAGGACTCATTCCCATCTTGCAGTGTTTCATCTTTTTGCAAGCACCCTGTGTTGAGTGCGTATCAGATTTCTGTAAATTCTGTGGAGCAACTGGATGCTAAAGGGGTTTCGTGAGGAGGGTGGAGTCCACATCCTCAAAGAGCAGGGATCAGGTTCCCTGAACGATGGCCAGCATTGTAAAATATAATTGATGTAGTTGATAGGAAATTATGTGGGCTGAACAGAGGTGGGTGTGTAGATAGGGACATACCCGTATGCATGCATAGTGTTGGCAGTGGATATTCCTACATATGTATTTGCACATGTTGCAAATACACTCACAGGCATGAGAAGAGGGAACACAGACATGAAAATTTTTTTTGGCCATAACCACTATGTCCCAGGATTGAGATGTGGACTGGGAATGAAGTTGAGGGACCATGGTTCCAAGGAAATTTAGTATTCTATTTAGTATTCTATTCTATTTTAATGAGTAGTAAACTGAGGTTTTAAAACCTGCAAACAGCCATCTAAGCCACAACTATTGCTATCTATCCCTCTGCAGAGCAAAGAAATGTGAAGAAAATCAGAGATACAAGGGAAGTCCAGAAAGCTAATGGGTTACATGAACCATAGGCTCTGTTCCTCTGAGACCAGGGGAATTTCCAGGGTGCCTGGCTACCACCACCTGACACTCTGACTGGGACCACAATGAAGCCTTATAGGTAGAGTTGGCAGAAAGGTAGAACAAAATTTGAATTCATGGAAATATATCAGACTAACTGGTCTGATAGAGAAAAGCAGGACCTCTGAGATTCTGACTCTTAGACATCTTTCTAACTTAGAAGGAAGACCATGCCCAGAGACTTTCTCTCAGGTTCATAAACAGTCTGTAAAGTCAACAGTAATATCTGAGAGGAGTATGCTCCCCAGAACAATCCACTTTACCTGACCAAAGGGGCAGCCTTTACACCAAAGCACAGTTAAGAGGGAAGGAGGGAGCAGGAGAACTGGGTGAATGTGAACTGGGACCCCAGGGTGAAAATGGGAAGAATGCTGACAATGTCCTGGAGCATATCAATGTATAAACTGCTGAACAGAAACTCCTTTGGTTTGTAACCTTTCCCCAAAAGCACAAGTATTTCTTCATTTAAAAACAAAAGCAATGGGTTGAAATGACATAGACTTTCATATCAGATGAAATAAAATTTAAAAAGTTCACTGTGGTCAGATCAATTCTGACACATAACTACCCAATGGACAGACAAGGATGACCCCTGTGGCTGGAAACCTTTATGGGAACAAAGAGCCTCTTCTTTCCCCCATGGAATAACTGGTGGGTTCCAACTGCTAGCCTTTTGGTGAGTCACCTAACATGCCACCCACTGCCAACAGGACTCCTGTAATTCCAGGTACTAAGTAAACCAAACTCACTGCCATTGTGCCCAGGCCGATCCATGGCAACCCCATTGGGTGGGTAGAATGGCTCTTGTAGGTTTCCAAGACCCTGAATCTTTGTAGGAGTAGAAAGTCTCATCTCTATGGAGCATCAGGTGGTTTTGAACTGCTGAGCTTTTGGTTAGCACCCGATGTGGAACCATTATGCCACCCAGGCCCCTCACGTCCGCTAGCGCTGGGTTACTCTCCCATGCCTCATGTCTGTCGTAGGTTAGCTGGTTAAAGTGATGGGACATCCCGCTTTTTAACAATGTCCCACAACATTTTAGAATGAAATCAATATGTTACAATACTCTTTTTGTGTTTTATGAGCATTTTTGTTGCTCCATGTAGACCAAATTTCTGACACCTAGTCAAGGGTGTCCCGCTTAAAATCTGGTCACTTTATCTCAGACCTACCAACCTACCCTCAGAGACCCGAGTCTGCTCAATGGAAAAGGAGGAGAATGGCTTCTTTGCAGAGCTCAAGGGAAGGGAAGGTTTGTTGAGAAAAATAAAGCAGCGATTGTGATGTGTGGGCAGAGCAGATGCTTGGCCAATGGTGACCAGTTTCAACGGTGACTTCTCTGAAGAAAGACTGGTCTGTGCCTACTCAGAAAGCCCTGGAGTCTCATGTCAGGGGTTGTAAATCAGCTCCTCTTCTGTTTTAATACTGAATTAACAACCAGGCAGAGGGGAAAAAAATGGAACATTTAAATATTTAAACCAAACACTTAATTTTTAAACACGAACATTCTTTTTATAACTTGGACTACTGTTCAAGGCCTGTGGAAAATTCCCCCTCATCCTTGCTGGCTGCCTCCCTTCGTGGTGCATGCTGAAGCGTGGCGCTAACCTTGGATGCCTGGGAGCTTGGCAAGGGAGAATAGATTTGTTTTATTCAGTAGAAGGCACCTTTGTGTCCTAATAAAGAGATTACTGACAAGTTTCTGTAAAGAAAGGGGAGCAAATCCCTGTATAATAAAAATGAAACTAAATCTAAGAGAAAAGAAATGATTTCATGTGAATCTCTGGATTCTTGTAATCTGCCAGTCACGATTTTAGGCTTTTCTTATGCTATCTCTTTCAAATTGCACACACACATACAAGGAAGCCATGGCCTGGTTTCCATTGTGATGAATGATCTTTTAATTCATAAGGAAGCTTAAGTTCAACAAGGCGAATTAAGTAATGTTTATGCTTTGACTCCTCCGAATCCAACCCCACGTTCTTTCTGCAAGAACATCTTGTTTTCTTTTGGGATCATCTTCTTGCCTCCTCTTCCTCTTCATTGCTTTTGGGAATAGAATTCATCTTTGGTTTAGGTGGGGTGGACCATTAATGCCCCAGAACAGTAGCCCTGGTCATTGGTTCAGGAATGCACCCCTGGACCCCTGGTCTGAGTCGAGGAACATCAAGAGACTGCCAGGATGCTGCAAGAGGGCATTGAAGCCTCATGTTTGTATCATCTTGCCAGTAGGAAGGGAGAGTTTTCTGAGAAAGGAGCTTGAAGAAACTGTAAAACGAGAGCATCGCTCAACTAGTCAAATCTCTAACTGGGGCTTTCTCTCCTGTTGATGGTCTCCTATTTGTAGACCAAATTTCTGTGGAGCACGAGCTATGTTCTGGGTGCTTTGGTCAGGCAGTGCATATCTAATCTGCTCCATGTCTCACCAGTCTTTAGCTACAAGATGCCATGGCACTCTATTTACATTCAACTTATTACACATGCTCCTCCTCATTCTGCTGGCACCCTAGCCCCAGACTCCCAGGCTGTTGATGCTTTGCAGGGCATTGTGTTCCTCTAGATCTAATCGGCACATAGACTGGTCGGGTTTTAATTAAGGAGGGACAGGAGAAATACGTGTCAGTTTGCTTATACCAAGACCTCTGGTCATAGGACCCCCCGGAGAAGTTCTACTCTGTTCTCTGGGATCGTTGTGAATTGGAATCTGTTTGAAGGAAGCAAGTTTCGTCTTATGTGGTTTTAAAAGATCTCTTTAAAATTCTAAAGTGCAAGAATATCAGTTGATGAGTTAGATTTGGCCTGATTCAAGTCATGGTCTTTTCAATTGACTCGTGTCCAGTGAACAATGCAGACAGAGAAGAAGTGATACACTCGCAACCCTTGTAGTCCTGGTGAAGAAAATGACTATGAACTGCACAAACAATCCCCAAACCAACTCACTATCATTGAGTCAATTTTGACTCATAATGTCCCTGTGGGACAAGGTCGAACTGCCTCTGTGGGCTTTGGAAGCCGTAAATCTTTTATGAACGTAGAAGGCCTCATCTTTCCCCCTGGGGAGCAGCTGGAGGTTTTGAACTGCTAACCTTGCAGTTAACAACCCAACTTGCCCCCAAATGGTCCTTAGAGTGCAAAAAAGAACAAACTCACTCCATGCCCACTCAGCAGCCTTTCAGGACAGCGAAGAGCTATCCCTGTGAATTTCCAAACTATAACTCCTTGTCAGAGTGGGAAGCCCTGATTTTCTCCCGTGGACTGTCTGGTGGCTTTAAACTGCTGACCTTTCAATTTGTAGCCAACTCATAACCTCTGTGCCTCCAGGGATCTAGAAGAGTAGAGGGGCAATCAATTGAGGAAAACATTCAATGAGATGGACTGACATACTAACCACATTGGACTCAACTGTACTAACAATCATGGCAATGGCACAGGACCAGGCAGCACTTAGTTCTGTCACGAGTTAGATGTGACCCAACAGCCCCTGACCACAACAGACCCTCAGAGTACAGCTCAAGTGTTCCTAGTGGCATTACAGGTCACCACATTTGGAGCTAGCAGTCTAAACTCCATCACATGGTCCTTGTGCAGCTGCCCTCCCACCCAGTTCCAGGCCTGCCCCCACAGGGCAGGGGAAAACTCCTATGACCTCCAGAAAACCTAGCCTTTTAGAGTCTCATGGACCAGCCTGGCTGATTCCTGGGCCCTCAAGAGAACTCAGCCTTACTTCCTACGGGCAGTAGAGGATTAAGGCCCTATGTTTATAGAACTATGAAGACAATGGAAGTCGATGCTCTACTGTCAAAGTCCAAGTGAACACTCTTAGAAGACAGAAGACATTTCTCCGTTTCAAAATGGCTCTTTGAGAACTAAGCAAACCTAAACAGTAACAACCATAACAGCAACACTAACCCAACAGCCATAACACCACTAACCCAACAGTCCAAACACCACTAACCCAGCAGCCCTAACACCACTAACCCAACAACCCTAACAAGAACCTTTTATCCAGCAGCCCTAACAAGAACACTCACCCATCAATCACAGGACTCACACACTTTCTAGATCAGCTCACAGTGGGCAGGAAAGGAAGGAGGGGGAGCATACGAGGTGACCTGAACTGGCCACACTTTCACGGCCACCAGAGCCATTTTCTGGGTGGCACAAGACCTCTGAAGATGGCACAGGGAAACATGCCATTTTGGTAAAACCCATCCAAGGTTTGGAGACGAATAAGCAAGTGAGCATTGGCTACTCGGAGAGGGGCATGATGCTTGGCAAAGTAGAGGAACCATGAAAAAGAGGAAGGTCCTCAATGAGATGGATGGACCCGCTGGCTGCCACAGTGGGTGCCACCATGAGGACACGAGAGAAGAAGGCACAGGGCCAGGCGGTGTTTTGCTCTGTTGGGAATGGGATCCCGAAGAGTTGCAATGCATTTGGTGGCATCGAGAAACAATCACAGGATGCCTTGAACGATCCATCGGCACAGAATTTTGCACAGCTTGGTGTAGCAGGAAGAGAATGGCTGGAAGCCAGAAGTTCAGATCTTGCTACCCCATTAACTCGCTTTGTGACCACGAGATGCCTTGGCCTGTCTGTGCCCCAGACATCCCAAGTGTGAACTGAGAGTGTTCTCCAGGCAATGCCTGTGTAGTTCACCGTTCTGTTGCCGGAGGGATTCATGCAGAAGCCATGTGGCTGGAATGCAGGCAGCCTTCTTCCTCCCCTCCTGTCAGTGTGCACCAGGAACAGAGGGGAGACAGGCACACCAGGAGGAGTCACAGAGGGTAATGAGAAGTCAAGGTCATGGGCCACTTTGCTGCTGCCAGTGTTGCCACAGCCTAAGTTAAATATAGCCATCCAAGACCTCTGTCCAATGCTGATCAACAGCAAATGGTTAACACATCCTGCCCCGGAAGCAAAGGCCACCCATCAGGAGCAATCATCAGCAGTCACTTGACAAAGGGAGTCTCCACCTTCTCGGTTGCCATCTGTATTGCACCCAGAAATGCCTGAAGCACCTGGCCGCTGTGCTTTGAAAGGTGGCCCCCTCCTTATTGATGAGGCGCTGGCATCCGCGACCCTTTATACTTTGTGATGGCTTGAGTCTGTCACAAGGGGACTGCAAAAGCATTTTGAAGGAGGCTTTGTTTTCACCCAAACGACACATGTCCTGGGCTCCTGGTGATCGTGCACTGGCTCGGTGTCAGGGACACATGCCTACCTGCTGCTCTCCTTTAACCTTCATGGTGACCCTGTTAAGGGGCACCTGGTGGATCTTCACTTAATAGACAAGCAGCTTGACATTCGTAGAAGCGAAGCCATGTTCCCCCTGGCCACCCAGCTATTAAGTGACAGAAGTGTGCTCATCCAGGCAGCTTGGTTCCAGGTTCCAATCTTTAACCACTGTATGATTCTGTGCCTCTCATCAAAACCCCGAGCCTAAGTCCAGCTAGCAGAGACTGATGGTGCAGTGGTTACATGCTTAGCTGCTACGTGAATGGCTGATGCTTTGAACTCTTCAGTCCTTCCATGAGATAAAGATGCAGCTGTCTGCTACAGACAGATAATAGCCTTGGCAGTTTGCTCAGTTCTATCCTATGGGGTTGCTGTGAGTAAGAATCCATGCAATGATGACAGAAGGTAGGGTAACCATAGAGCTTATGATTCAAGCCAGGGAATTCTTGGGTATAAAGGGAGGAGCTATTAATGATCACCTCATATAAGTAGAGTAAGCCAGGACTGCCCCCAGCAAACAGGGATCTCTGGCCACCTGGCAGCCAGGTGCAGAGAGAACCGAGTAGAGGGAGAGTCATTCTATGCCGATCCTAACCCTCCTCTTACATCATCATGAGGTCCCGTTGATCTGTTGTTGATTGTGACCATTGCTGCAGACATCGATGTGAATATGCCTTGTAAATGATGAAAGACGGTATAGAACAGAGGAACTAGATAGTGCCCAGCTAACACTGATGATCACTAAGACTCAGAGGTCCTGGGGAGTGAAAAATCCTGTAACAGAACTCAAAAAACCTCTCTCTTTCTTACACACACACACACACACACACACACACACACACACACACACGATTACTGGGCTTATTAAGACTTCTGGAACATCCAAGCTATAGCCCCTAGATGTTTTTAAAGCTAAGACTGAACTTCCCTGAAGCTCAATTTTTAGGCTACACAGGCATCTCTAAGGTAGATACTAGCTCTTTAGAAAAAACAACCGTGGGAGATCCAAAGACAGTAGTTGTGGAAGGATACACTCAGAAGGCAGGAAGGGATAGGAAAAGAGGCAGAGAAGCAGGAAACACAAGGAAGAAATGGGAAGCGTGCTGTGACCTTGTGAGAATGCCTTTCCATGTCACAAAGAAGTGGAATGGAAAACCAAGTTGCCCTGTACAATTTCCCCCAAATCACGACACACTCTCCTCCTGTAAAACCATGACGAAACAGATGGTAAAAATCCTCTCAGTCCATGGCAATCCCATCTCTATCCCTACAATATGGCGGTACTTTCCCTGGACTAGTTCACAAATCCTCACAGTAGTCCTGCCATGTTTGGTGTCCCCTTTCAAGAGAGTCAGAAACAGAGTCTATGAGCAGGTAAAAGTAGCCAGGTGGGTTAAAGCTGTCAAGAATTTTGTCCTGCTTGGATCTACAAATCAGTGCTGGTGGAGGCAGCAGTGAAAAGATGAACAGACTTGTTGCATTAGGTGAAGCTGCTGCAGAAGACCTCTTCATAGAGTACTGAACAGCAAGGATGCTACTTCGAAGGCTCAGGTGCTCCTGATCCAAACCATGGCATTTTCCAAGTCCTTCAATGCCTGTGAAAGTTGGACGTTGAATAAGGAAGGTCAGAGAAGCCTGCATGTATTTGAATTGTGGTGCTGGAGAAGAAAATGGAAAGTATCATGGACTGATAAAAGGACAAATAAATCTGTCTTGGAAGAAGAAAGGCCAAAGTGCTCCTTAGGGGCAAGCCTTCATCTTACAGACTTTGGACATATTGTCAGGAGAGACCAGTCCCTGGAGAAGGACCTCCTGCTTGGCAGAGTGGAAGCAGAAAAAAAAGGCAGGCCCTTAAGGAAATGGATCGACACCGTAGCTATAACAATGAGCTCAGCACAGAAACAACTATGAAGATGGGGCAGCATCATGCATTGTTTCCCTTTGTTGGGCAGAGGGTCACTCTGGAACAGAACTGACTGGATGACCTCAAACAAATGAGGCGAGACCAGCACAGGGTGAGAGGCCATCTGTTTAAATACCGAGTGTGTGTTGCATGGCTTGTGTCTATGACTAGAGGGGACTGAGAATCCTTGTGATGTAGTGAACACACTCAGCTTCTAATCAGAAGGTGGAGGGTTTGAGTCCACCCAGAGGCTCTGGAAGAAAGATCTTTGTGAATGTCAACCCTGAACAGGGTACAGTACAACTCTACTCTCACCCATGTGGATGCTCCATGATTTGACTTTGAGTCAAAGGCAACTGGCCTCACATTCTTGTGGCCCCTGAAGCAAAATCCTTGGAAGAAAGATGGGGTATTCCTTCCTCCTCCACCCACATCCTGGCTGCAGCTTCCCTGAGCCTCATTTTCCTGCAGTGACAGTGGCGTCACTGTTAGCCGACGACTTCCCAATCATCCTGCACTCCCATGCGAAATCTCATGCTTCAGCCCTGAAGAACAGCTGTCTGTGCTTTGGGCATCATGATCCTGGTAGGAAGACAATTGGGGAAGGTGTGAAAGAGAGTGCAGCATCCCTCAGTTCCGGCCCCTGTGGGAGACAGCGCTGGATTAATAAAACACAGGGGGCTCAGAGGGAGGGATAAGAATGGCCTCAGTCACACCCCGTCACTAACAGGCTCTGGGACCTTCACACCATGTTCCGTCTGTGGCCTGGGGAGAATGATGGACCATTTTCTGAGACTTCACCCTGAGGAGTGAATCCTTTGCAGAGTGTTTTCCTGTATAGAGGGACGAAGTAGCCAGCAAAGTCAAGGAGGACCGGGGGCAAGTCAGGGGTCCTGGGTAGCACGGGGAGGGGGTGTGCCCTCAGGTCAGATGGACCTGAGTTTGGGCTTTGCTCGCTACTGGCAGTACCCAGGTGACCTTGGAGAAGCCATTCAGCATCTCTCAGTGTGCTTACTAGCCATTAAAATGGAGACCGAATTGCCTTTCTTCTAGTGTGATTGAAAGAATCAATAGGATTATTGACGGATTAATACCTACCTTTACTTTACAAAACATTTGAGCTCCTCAGAGTGAGATACTATTGAAAAAGAGTAAGGGCATCAATATGTAAATTGAGGGCCCTACCCAGGTATTAACGTGGGAATTGTCAATTGGGTTATTTGCTTCCCATTGGCCAGTGCAAGCAGCAAAGAATGAGGTTCTTTTTATTTTTAATTGCAGAGAAAAAAATCACGGATTGGACCTGGCACAGGACTGGCACTCATGAATGCTAATTATCACCCCCCCCCCGACACACACACACATTTCCATTAGGAATATCTTGTGATAACTGGCTTGTTTGCAACAGATAGGATTCTGGGGCTGCTGCAGACACATACAGGTGGGCAAAGATCCCCATAAATCTGTTGCCTTAGATTAGCCCAGCTGGGATGCACAGGAGGAAAGCTAGTCTTACCTCCCCCAGCTTAAACTGGGATGCAGGCTGTGTGTTGCAGTACCTGTTGATGGTCTTACCCACTCTGTGTCAGATGCTAAGCTAAGCAAGCAACCTTTGAATGACCATTCCCACCATATTAATGGGAAATGAGAGCCTGAAGAGGTCAAATGACTCATGTAAGGTCACACAGCCATGGAAGGCAGCTGACATTCAAATTTAGGACTCTGATTCCAGGTCCTAAGCTTCGCATCTGTGGAAGTCACCTAATCTGGTGTTAATTTGAAGATTAAGAGTGTAGGCGTGGAGTCTAACCTGTCAATCTAGAGATAGCCAATGAGACCTCTGTGTAGGCATGACCTTCTCCTGAGAATTCTGGGAAATGTGGTGCTTCCTTCTTGGATGTGGAGACACAGTCTCTCTCAGTTCACCTCCCTGGAGACTTTCGACTGACAACACTCTCTTGGAGACTCTTCACTCACTTCCTGTGAGACATCCCTGAGGAGAAGCCACATGGAGCTACCCCAGTGCCCTGGGCCAGACAAGTCACATGGAGGCAACCAGACCTCTGAAGCCAGAGGAGTCACTCGGAGACCCCTGCCAGCACTGAGATGCTTACAATGCCACTGGAGCCAAAGACACTCTGCCCATCTGGCTTGTGCTCATCTTGCATTTGGTGTCATTCATGTGTTTTGTGAGTCTGAAGAAAACTTTATAGACTGGTATCAAATGTATGGGCTAATATCAGACTTGTGGACTTGGATTGGACTGAGTTGGAATGCTTTCTTAAGATACAATGACCTTTTCTATAAAACTCTTAAATACATATGCATGCTTATGAATTTGTTTCTCTAGTCTACCTGGACCAACATAACTTCTCAAACATGTGCCTTCTTCATGTGTCCCTCTGGTGGGGACTTCGCCGTGAAAAGAAAAAAACCCTATGGCTCCAATGAACACAGAAGATCAGCAGGCTCGCCCAGGCTGGTGTCATGGCAATCCTATAGGTTCAGAAGGCGGTATTAGCCACCATGGCCTCCCCATGCCTTGTCTTGGAATTAATCTATGCCACATCTACCAAATTGAATTGACCAAAGCAAGCCATAGGACCAGCCATCACCAAGGGCTGAGAAATCCGTAGGTGACATAGTGATTACTTATAGGGCTGCTAACTGTACTTCAAAACCATCCGCCACTTAAGGGAGAAAGACGAGTCTGTTCCTAGAAAGAGTCCCAGTCTTGGAAACCCACAAAGGCAGTTCTACCCTGTCCTACCAGGTCGTTATGGGTCGGAATCAATGGCAGTGAGATTGGTTTTTGGCTTGAGGTCATATTGCGAAGGGTTGAAGATCGGAGCTATTTTTGAGCTCAATGGTCCACACAGAAACTCAAATAACACCCCACTGGGGTTGGCCTAGCCAGAATTGAACTCCAGACCCGACTAATGTCAAATTGCAGTCCTTTTTAGGACATCTTGTTACTGCTTTAAAGAAATTAAAAAATGACTCAGAAACAACCAGCCTGGGCATCTTCATGCAAACTCCCTGCTGCCTGCCAATTGCTGGCAAAGTCCTGCTAGCTCTTGGTTGTGCAAGCATCTCCAGGACTGCCGAGGAGGGGGGCACAGCAGTGTTTTGCTACTTTGCAGGTTTCGCTCTCCAGACATGGCTTCCTCTCCCTCGTTAGTTCTACATGGATGGGTGGTGCATGTCAGGCCACTACCAACCCCACCATTGAATACTTACTTTGACAAGACTGGAAGTCCATTGCACAAGAATTAGCTTGGTGGTTTCCAGGGCGGTGACTCTGTCTGCATCTGACTTTCCCTGTAGTTGAGTTTGATTTTCAAATCTGCGAGGATTCTCGCAGACAGGTGGAAACCTGCACTTTTCGTGGGTCTCAGGCGTCCCAGGAAACAAAACCCACAACCCAAACCCACTGCCATCAAGTGCATGCCAACTCAGCAAGCCTAGAGGACAGACCATTACTGCTCCATCGCCTCATCCAGGCTGCCACCTGAGCCCCGAAGTGCGACTGGCATTGGTTTCTTCTTCAGCGTGCTCGATAAAAAGAGAAGAAGGAGTCTTCTGAATTCTGTCCATTGGCCCAGAAAACTTTGCCTCTGCTATGTCTCCTCCAAGTGACATGTGGGAAAGTGCAACAGACTGGCCTTTGTTCTTTCTGAAGTCCTGGCGCTGGATTTAGCCAATATCTTCTGGTCCTAACACAGGTCTCTGCTCATCATTATGAGGATTCTTGTCTCCGCAGGAGGCCAGTTGGCCTTCTTCCTTTGGGCCATGGAACACTAATACTGGTGCATGGAGCAGTCTTCTGGCTTAGGATGGAATAGACAGTCCAACATAGGTCTGTCTGACGCAGAGCTAGAACTTCTCCAGAAATGAAGCAAGCAGACCAAACAATTTCCAGCCCCCAAGCACACCCAGGGCTGTGGAGCCCATTCTGACTCAGAGTGACCCAGAGGACAGAGCAGCACAGCTCCCAAGACTCAGGTTGCCCAGCAAGCAGGCTGCCATGTCTTTCTTTTGCAGAGTGATGCTGCATTCAAACCACTGACCTTTCTGTTGACAACTTAGCTGGGTGCTTCTTCTTCACAGTGTCCCCGGTCTCATTCCTCTCAGTCCATGACCCTGGTCATTCCACCCTCCTGAGACCAGCGCAGTGGGGCTTGTGGTTGTGGTTGTCCTGGGCTTTCAAAGTCATGTTGGCTCCCTCTTTGCATTGTCTTGGTGGTCTCACCTCTCTCTCTCTCTCCCTCCCTCCCTCCCATCTCCCCCCGCACCTCTTTCTGGAAAAGGGCTGATGGGAGGAGAGGCATTTCAGAAACGCTGTCATTGGTTTTCAGAGTGATGCTGGCAACGACCTGTAAAATGGCCTAAATGCTGAAGGAATCCGGGTCACCTTAGTAATAGACGGGAGAGGCCCGGTGATTTGCTGGGAGGCTCTGAACTCCCAGGTGTTTCATGAATTCCAGATTGCAGTCAGGGAAAGGTGGATGGTCCATTCTGCCTCCCTCTATGCCCCCTTCCTTGTCTCCTTTCTTTTGAATGTTCCACCAGAGGACAATCCTTTCTACCACTGTTTGTCTGGGCTAGAGGTGAGAGTGGGGCTGGATGAATGAGAACATCTCTGTACACATGTTGCCCTAAATTCTGCATCCCGTGTAGCTTGTTGCTGTCATCCAAAGCTCCCCAGCAACATTCCTGGGAGGAAGGCAGCCTGCAGGAGCCCCTTGTTCCGCTTTGAAGATTCAGGCACAGGGAAGCCAATGCATGGAGTCTGGGTGGCTTCCAAAGCGATCCTTCAAACAGGAAGTCTTAGGAAAGCAAACGAAGACTCTTTCACTAACTATACCGGGATGATCCAGATAAATACAGTTCAAATGATTCACACGGAATGCTAACTTAAAGGAGGAGTTCTGTGGCATCGCAAATGAGGTGTCAGTCTATGAACCACGGAGTCAGCAGTTCAAGCCCACCAGTCACTCCTTGGAGAGAACGATGAGGCTGTCTGTTCCCATGAGGATTTAGTCTCAGCAACCTGAGGGGCAGGCCTGCTCTGTCCTATAGAGCTGCTATGAGTCACAGATGGCAGTGAATTTGGCTTTCAGCTTGGTTGAAACAAGTCAGGCAAACGCTGATAAAAAAACGGAGTTTAGGACTCTTTTCCCAATGCTTTGTCCAGAAGTTCTTGTTGAGAAGCACGTAATGCTCTTATTTGCCTAAATCCCATTGTCCCATTGCCATCTGAATTCTGAGCTTGGAGCTCTTGCATACACCCTCTCCTGCTCCAGGTTCATATTTTGGGGTACCGTTGGCAACACCTTTCTGTGCCTTAGGCAGCATTTGAAGGCTCGCCATTTGAATCCCCAGCCCCATGCTACTTATAGACTGCGTGGCTTTCCATAAGTCATTGCCCCCCTGTCTCTGGGCCTTGATTTCGCCACACATCACAACGGGGGCAGTTGCATCTGTTTCTGAGGGTTGTGGTCAGGCTGGAGGGAACCAATGTGTGCAAGACACTAAACAGAGGCCGTGCTCAGGGCTTTCTCACCAGAGAGAAAGCCTAGGTTGTGTGGTTGTTGTTGAAATGGATGCTCTAGACCCCGACGATGTAGTGGTTTTGCACCAGGCGGCTAGTAGGAAACCACCTGCTGCTCTGTGTGAGTGAGAGGAGGCTTTCTCTTCCCGTCAAGAACTGCGATCTCAGAAACCCACAGGGACAGTTCCACCCAAACCTAGAGGGTCCCTAGGAGTCAGGATTGTCAAGGTGACAGTGAATTTGGTTTGGCTTTGGAGCCACCGTGCTCTCCTAACATGAAGATGATGCTCCACTTGGCCTCTAAATAGTTAAAAAAAAAAAAAAAGACCGGTACAGGAAAATCAATCAACAACAGAAGCAGAAATGCCAAACCTACTGCCATCAAATGGATTCTGACTCATAGGGAGTCTGTGAGTCAAAGAACAGAATGGAGCTCTGCAGGGTTTTCTTGGTGGTAACTCTTCCGGAGCAGTTCAGTAAGCCTTACTCCCCAAGGGACTGCTGCGTGGGCTTGGACCTTTCACCTTTTGGCTCATAGACAAGGACTCGCTGTTTGTGCCACTCAGGCCTGCACCCCTGTCTATCCCCCAGGCAAGCATCCTGCATCTCCCTAAGGGAAGAAGTACTCCTCTCTTTCCATGAGGCAGGCCTTAGCCGAAGAGGAGAGGGTTCTCCAGGAAATTGGTTGTCTTCTCTCAGGGCTGCCACTGTGTGAGCCCCAACTTTTTCAAATAAGGAAAGCTGAACTTCTGAAGGTCGTGACATTAGAGGCCTGGGTGGGACTCTCAGAAGTGATTTTTGTCCCCTTCAGTTGGGGTGGTGGTGATTATTTAGGCACTGAGGCTCAGTACAGGGAATCCATTTGGCTGGTTAATTACCCTTGAAAGAATGGGAAGGTCAGCGGAGGGCATGGCTGACAAAGTCCATTGAGCCTGCTGGCAGGAAGCCAAGCGCAATCTCCGTTGACCTCTCCTTTCTCCTCTGGAGATGGGAGGGTTGCTCAGGCGCTGGGCACCAAGAGAGCATTCTGACGCCTCAGAGCAGGCAGGTCTATGGGGGAGGGTCTGA
The DNA here is from genome assembly GCA_004026705.1 of Nesogale talazaci. Classification (NCBI taxonomy): domain Eukaryota; kingdom Metazoa; phylum Chordata; class Mammalia; order Afrosoricida; family Tenrecidae; genus Nesogale; species Nesogale talazaci. The sequence goes on from PVJH01015443.1 coordinate 36,430, forward strand.
GCCTGGAAAGGGAGCCCCTGGTTCTAATCCTTCCCTGTCCACTACCTTGACATGCAACCCTCAGCCCACTTGGCCTGTCTCCAGATCTGCAGCCTTCTCCCCCACAAATGGGGGGGGGGTTGGGATAAGGTGAGGCCTTCCTAATCAAATAACCCTTGAGTGTGAACTTGGGAAAAGCAGAGCCAGATCATGTCAATCGTACATTTGGGATTTGTATCTTAAGACTCTGCTCAGGAACAAGACTGACCATATGTTGAGAGTTGTTGACGCCAGTGATGGATGAGTGACAGCTCATCACGCTCTCTGCTCGGCTTCTGAGGATGTTTGCACATCCCTGTGATAAAAAAGTCACACCAATCTGCTAAAGTACTTGAAAGTTAACAGCAAGAAAGATCAAGTCTGATTTGTTTGTGCATGTGTGACTGACCAGAACATGTTATGCATCAACCCCGACAGGATGTGGTGCAACCCAAGGAGAGACCCCCCAAGAAGGGTTTTCTCTACCCCTCATTTTAATCCATCCCAGAGCCTTCCAGAGGGTAGCATGGTGGCCAGCAGAGAGATCGCAGTATTTCAGATAGGTCTCAATTTGAATCCTGAGCTTTATTATTTTTTTTGTATCTATAAAATGGTATGATTGTACTGACTTAATGCTTCTGGGTTGGATCCCTTGACTGACAATAGTTGATCTGTATGCTGAGCAATCAGAGAATCTGTATTATACGGATATTATATGTGGCATCAGGATTGGAGGATGGCTTCATTACAGCCTGAAATATGCACATGACACCATCTTGCTTGCTGGGAGTGAAGAGAGCTTAAAGCACTTGCGGATGAAGATCCAGTGTCTCTGCCTTCAATATGGATGTTAAGAATCAATGTATATAAAACCAAAGTCCTCAGAACTGGAACCAATAGTAACATCATAAATGAAGAGAAGACTGATTGAAGTCGTCAAGGATTTCCTCTTCCTTAGATAGACATCAATGCTGGGAGGAACGAACATCAGTCAAACGATCAAAGGAGGCTTCGCCTTGGGTCAATCTGTTGCACAAGACCTCTTTCAAGTGGTGCAAATCAAGGATGTTGCTTTGAGGACTAAGATGCAGTTGGTCCAAGCCATGGTATTTTCAGTCGTCTCCTATACCTTTGAAAGTTGGACCTGGGATAAGGAAAAGCCAGGAAGAATGAACGCATCTGAACTCTGGTGCTGCCGAAGAGCATCCCGGGGACCGAGGGCTGGCAGAAGAACACATCAGTTTGTCTCGGAAAAGGAACAGTCAGAGTACTTCCTGGACGTGAGGATGGTGAGATATTGTCTCCTATGCTTTAAGTACATTATCAGGAGAGACCAGTCTCTGGGGAAGGACAAAGGACAGGTGTGGCAAAGACAGTGGCTGCACCAATGGGCTCAAACATAAGAACAGTGATGGGGCCGGTGCAGGACCGGGCAGTGTTCCATTCTGTTGTGCTTAGGGTTGCTGTGACTCTGGAGCTGCTGATTGGCACCTACCAAAGACAATGCATTTTTTTTTGTGACAACCAGAAATGATATTTGTTATTGTCGTTAACTGCCTTTGAGTTGACTTCTACTCATGGAGACATCATATAATGGAAGGTTTCCAGTCCTGCCATCTTCATGATCGTCGATATGTTTGAGTTCTGTGTGTGTATGTGTAAAACGCTTGTGTAGTACCTTCCAGTCTAGGCAGTTGATTTTTCAACAGGCTATCAGGCAATATTCTGTTGTGATCCATAGGCTTCTCACTGGCCTAGTGAACCTTGCAGGTATTTGAAATACGAGTGGCATAGCTCCCAGCAACCGAGCAACAAGCAAGCCACCACAGCACAGCCAACTGACAGATGAGTGGTAGAGAGGAAACAAGATGAAACAGCCAAACGTCAGCCCAAATGAGACTAGAACAAAAACGAGGCAAGAACAAGTTCATCATCATCGACCTCACAGACAGAATGGAACTGCCCACGGAATTTCTAGGCTGTCCATTTTCATGGAAACAGGCTGGCATCTCTTTCTTCTGCAAAGTGGCTGGCAGGCTCAAGCTGCTGACCTTCCAGGGAGCAGTCCAGCACTTAACCAGTGTGCCACCAGGGCTGCTGCGAGACAAAACTCTAACGTGCAAAATGCTCGTGATGACGTGATGTCTTGGTTTCCAGGAGATTTTTGTTTAAGCACAAGCACTGCAGAGGGAGGCCCAGCTTATGCTTGTATTCAGAGGGAGGCACTTTGTAAGCCACACATACTTGTGTTTGATGGGGATGGATGCCCCTGGTTTCTGAGGATGAGGAACAAAGGGAATAAGGCAAGACCCAGGAGACAGAGGGAGGAGGTAGGTGAGGGGGTGGGAGGAGCTATGGAGGTCCTCTGCAATGTCACTGTATTTCTCCACTTATCCCTGCAGCAGCCTTTGATTTTCATCACCAACATGAGTGTTTCTATATTTTTTCATTCTAAAAGAGATGACCAGCAGCATGCTGTGGCTGTTAGGTACCCTTGTGTAGGCTCTGACTCATAGTGACCTTATGCATGTCAGAAGGGCACATAACTAGTCCTATACCGTCCTCACAACCCTTGGTAAATTTGAGCCTATTGTTGCAGCCAATTGTGTTAATTCATTTTAGCTACAGTCTTTCTATTTCTAGAGGACACTCTATTTTACCAAGCGTGATATATTTTCTCCCTCCTGGTAACATGTCCAAAGTAATCTCGTGTCAAAAGAGGATGGATTTATCAAAGAGATTTGAGTTCACATCCCAGAGTTTTCGTAGCTCTTAAGTCTGTGAACTTGATCAAAATCGCTAATCCTCTCTGAAGCATGCTCTCTCATCTGTAAAATATGAGCCACCATGCAATATTAGTAAAGTTAAATAGGAGGATGTTCTGCAATCTGATTGCCCTATATGTGTTCAATAGGTGTTTTTTTCCACTTTCCATTATCTAGTACAAGTAGATCAGATGGTTCAAATGTTATTCCTTTTGCTCCATGTGATCTGCAGTCATTAAGTAGAATAATTCCTTCTGAAACCCTTCAAAGCATATTTAATTTTTCTTACCTATGCTATTCCACCAAATATTTGAAAGCAATATCATGGATTCCTAGCCTTCTCTCCCCCATTTTCCATGATATCTTTCTCCAACTTCACTTTTCAAGGTAAAATTTGTCCAGTGAATTAAGAAAAATAATTATATCCTAATTATACCTGCAATGATTCACCTTACAGTGCACTCTGTTTGCTATCCAAGCTACTCACATCTCTGGCCTATGGTCAGAGGGGATTCACGGGAAACTCCAGGCTTTCACTGTCCTCCATAGCCTTCCGCAAAATGTGTGTCCAGAATTTAATCTATAACACCATTCTCTCCTCTGGATTTGGATTTTACTACTTACAATCCTTAGAGCACACACGTCAATTATGATTGTTCCACGTGGACTTAGCTGACATCTCACTTAGATGGCTGCTTGTTTTAAGACAAGCATATAAGACCGCAGACAATATTCTTTCTGATCGCTGCTGCCCAGAAAATTCTAATCTTGATTCTCATTTGTCTAAGTGTAGAAGTAGAATATAAAACTGGTCACAAATATTTTTCATTTCTGAATCTCCTTACTTATGTATTCTTAGGTCCTCCTATCAGGCAGGATATTTCCCCACCTTTTGAATCCAGATCGGTCACGTTATATTTTTTGGGCAATGAAGCAACAGCAAACGTGAGATTTCAGGAACCACTTGCTCTTTGGGGCCTGATCTCTTGGGTCCACTAGTATCAAGATCACGTGAAGAAAGCTTGGACTAGGAATTCAAGATAAGTCACATGGGCTGTGAGGAGCCATTGCAGACAGGGTCCTGAGGATGATTCTGGCCAAGACTACCACAGCCTTGGACCGCTGACACCTACTGCTGACACACGGAAGAATGCGCTAAGGCAACGGTTCTTTTCTAAATTTCAGAACAGTTTGTTTTACCCCAAATCTGATATGCCAGGCCTTCAGAGCATTTGTTTTTTTTTTGGTTCCTACCTCCTTGGAATTTGCCCATTCTGTCCCCGATTGTGTTTTTGGCATTTTGAACCATCCGTTTCTCGCAAGTCTCAATTACTGGGCGCTTGGCACAAGCAGCTCATTCTGTCTGCTCTTGACTTCTTACTGAATCCAAGCCATATGGTACACAAGTACAGATCAATGTCCAAAAAGTCTTTAGAGCCTCTTTGGGAGCTGGGGAAAAAATACCACTCAAAATGTTCGCAAAGAAATTGTGCTTGGCCAAGGGGAAGGGGACTTGGACAGCTTGAGTTCGGCTCAGTTCTTCCCGTGGATGGTGAATACGTCTGTACGTGAATGATTTCCTCTGTAATTTTGAACGGATAAGGTGGCCTCAGCTCTCTTTTGGCTCAGCTTTTCCCCTTTAACACCTGAGGAAATGAGGATGATGATAGGAGGCTGTGGAATGTGCCACTTAAGTGGATGGCCCCTAGATCAAAGGCTAGGGAGATTATAATGTCTGCCCTACTTTCTGGGGCATTGGACTCAGGAGTATATCATGCCTTTAAGGGTTTGGGAATGAAGGTGAGGAGGGGAAGAATGTGGAGTTGTTGGCATCTTGTTGACCATTCAGGAAGCCACTGGATCCATGCACGTGCTTTTTGAGAGACAGGTTTATTTATGCCTGCACCTTCAGGTTTAGCATGGTACTAGGTACAGGAATGAACTGCTGAATGAAGCCACAGGTAATGTAATTGAGAACCTGAGATAGGTCCCTACTATTCTTGAGCCAATGGTACCTTCTCATTCCTTCTGCTTTAACCCTTATCTAAAATAAATGCGAACTCATTCCCTGTGTAGTTTTGCCTCTGGGCACAGGTGAATTAGAGTTAGTTCTTGCTCTACCGAGGAAGGGAGATGCATACACCAACGTTTGGACAGAACTCTTGTACCTGAAACCTTGTGCATAAGAATCTCTCTGTGAACCTACCAGTCAATGGTGAGGTTATCTAGTCCCTCTCGTCGCTGGATGCACCTGCTCCCAGCTCCTTGCTGAGGCCCCAGTAATGTTTGGAACCTGGCCCTGGTTAGACTTCCAATGGTTGGAGATTCATGAAGAGAGTCAATAACTCAGGGGCCAGCATGACTTCCATGTTTACTTGTAAATCCTTATTCCCTTAGTGGGTGAATAAGATAATTCCTGAACTGAATATATTTAAGGGAACATAGGCTTTAGGGATAAATAAGCCTGCATTTGAACTCAGGCTTTGGCACCCACTGACTATCAGAATTTTATTGTTGAGTCTCATTTCCTTCTTTAAAGTGAGTGTTGGGGGAGGGGGGTTGGCTGATGGCAGCTTTCTGGAACAATGTTCTATGAACCCCACTGATCTGTTTCAAAATTCAAATTCCTGGGTAACATCATCAAATTAATTAAAAAAATCCATAAAATTCTTCAGAACACTTTACACTTGAATAACCATCTATTGTTGTAGTAATGGGTTTCCTGGCTCAAGGAGAAAAGACAGTCAAAGTGGATTAATATTCATCAATTTAAAGAGCAAAGGACACCTGAAGGAAGGGAAATAAGAAAAGAGTCTCTACTCTCGCTGACTCCAAATGGCTTGGGTGTATCATGAAGTGGTGAACTTGAGGTGTCACGGCAATACTTGCATTTTGGAGAGAACCCAGAGAAGGATGAATGGCAGAGAAGGTTGGGCCCTATCAACTATTTGGGCTGGACACCCCTCAGCCTTCCATGATGTTAGGGCCAGGCTGTCTGATTGGGTACTAGTCCAGTAGATGTGGGTGGAAGAATTGTCAACCACCTGTAGGCTTCTCATACACTACTCTCCACCCCCTCTTTCATACTCTGCTACAGAGAGCTTGGAGACCACAGACCACAGAGGGAAAGGGGAGAGACACCAGCCAGACTCAAACCAACAAAGGCACAGTGAGAAACTCTTCTGTGGTGTTGTTGCAGCAAAGCCTCTCTCTCCTCTCTCGATTAATTCAGGGGACAAGAGTAACCAGAGAGCAGCTGAGATGACATTGCAATAACACAGGCTGGTGATAATAAGGATTGAACCAAGGAGATGATAAAGAAGAAACGCATAACCAAAATGCTATGAATTCCCTATCTCCCAAGGAGTGTTCCTGGACCGACATATTCACCCTGGCTCATCTGCTGCCTCCACCTCTCCTCTCTAACAGTCTCTTTGTAGATTGATCATAAGGTAGCTGGTGAAAATGAGAGTCAGATTAGGTCACCCTTCCGACCATAGCTCACCCTTTGCTTCCCATTTCCACAGAGTGAATGGCAATAATGTTCTATTTGTTACTTTCTGACCCATTCCCCTATTTTTATCTTTCTCCCTTAAGAGCACTTTGGCCACACTGTTCTTTGAACCCACAGTCAGACTTGTGCCTCAGGGCCTTTGCATGTTCTGTTCTCTTCACGTGCTCTGTTGCTCCCTCACCTCCTAGTTCAGATGTCTCATTTTCAGCGAGGTCTTTCCCCTGTGTTCTGTTTAAAATGCATCTCATCGCGAATTGCCTAACTTCCTGACAACTGCTCAGTTTTCTCCATAACACATGGTGACTCTTGCTCACGGCTATCAAGTGGGACCCTGAAACACAGAGACCCCCAGACACAGCAGAAGGAAACGCTCCCTGTCCCTGAGCCATCGCCACCGTGGGTTGTGGATCGGATACGGTGATCGATAGAGTTTTCATTGGCTGGTTGGCTGAAGTGAATCGCCAGGTCTTTGACCGTAGTTCACCTAGTTCTGGAGTTACCATTGAAACCTGTTCAAAATTGATGCAACAGACAGATTGTCGTGGCCATGGGGGAGGTCACGTGGTCAGTGACTGAATCTGGGTCTTCCACATGGTGCAGTTGTTGTTAGTGCCCTGGAGTCAGTTCTGACACAGTGACTCCATGTGCAGTAGAACAAGCCACGGCCCAGTCCTGCTCCATTCTCGCAATTGTACCATTTGAGCCCTTTGTGACAGGCAGATCTCCTCCATACACGCAAGAACTCTACCCTTGAAACACCACTGAAACCACCACTGCCCTTTCCATTATCCTGAGCTCCTACAATATCACATATTCACTTACCAGTTTGTTTAATGCCTGCCTCCCATCATTTGAGCACAGGTAAGTAACCTTGTAAGTAAACCACAGCAGGGCAGAAAGGCTCATCGTTTATTTTTTTCCCCACTGCTTCTTCAGATCTTTTTTTCCCCTGCCAGTTCTTCTAAGGAATCCTGATGGCATAGTGGGTTGAGTATTGGGTTCGTAAGCACAGGATTGGCAGTTCAAACCCACCAGTCACTCACTGTGGGAGAAACTGAGGCTCTGTCATGATAAAGCTTTGCAATCTGAAAGACCCAATGGAACAGTTCCCCTCTGTTTCATGGGGTTGCTCTGAGTCGAATGGACTTGACGGCAGTGGGTTCATAGTCATGAAGGCTGACACGTCGTGGACATTCAGCACGTACAGAATGAGGCTGGCTGCAGGAATAAGTCATTCCTGAAGAGTGGTGGAGTCGTTTGAGCACAGGTAGAACATAACCTTCTTGTAAGCCTATACTGTGCTGTGCCTAGTGAGAGTATGGGTTAGGACTGGTAAAACTCGTCTTCAAGGAGATTCTGTTTGACACTTTGCATCACTCAAACAGCTGCTCCCCTTCCCTGTTTGAAGCCGAGTGTCCCAGATGTCAGATTTGTAACTTCCTTACACGTCGCTAGGATCCCTGGTGGCACCGTGGGTGACAAGTGTGGCTGCTAACAGCAGCGTCAATAGTTCAAATCCACCCGCAACGGTCCCAAAGGAAAAGGATGAGGCTTTCTGATCCTGTGAAGCTGGACAGCCTCAGAAACCCAGGTGGCAGGTCTATGCTGTTCGATAGGGTGTCTCTGTGTTGGGGTCGGGGCCCTGGCAGTGAGTAACTGTCTTCACGCCAACAGCCCTGGGGCGATCATTAAACGTGGGTGGTAGGAGCCATCTCTTACGAAGTGCTCAGGAGAATGTGTGCTCGCTCCTGCCCGGCAGGTGATCCGATGACCTCTGTTTCCTTCTTCCACCCGCCCTCTCATCATTCCTCCCTCTGCCGACATCGACTCTTCCTCCTTCCTCTTTGCCAGTTCCCCTCCTCAGCCATCTCAGTAGCACATGGATGAAATGCCTTTGGGATTCCCAGGTTAGGGATGGAGGCTGAGGCGTAGAGAAAACAAGGAGGAGGAAGGAGAGGGAGTTTTGTGGGAGGGGCTCTAGAAACGGAGCTGGTGAGCCACTGTGTTAATTCGAGAGTCAATTCATTGGCTTTACCTAAGCCACGGAGCCATGCTAACCAAGATCTAATTCCCAGCTTGTGAAAGATGAGTGCCTATTCCCCGGCCTGCATGGACCGTGGGGAACCTGCACTGCAGAGTTCATTGGATTAACCCGGTCCTGATGAATCCTGCCATCTCTCGTCCAGATTCAATTTGGATGTTGCAGATACAGGAAAGATGATGAATGTGGGGACGAATCTAATTTCATTAACGGAAGCCCTCATATTCCACACTTGCAATAAATATCGACATGGTGTGATGAAACGACTCGCTGTCAGTGGCAGCTTTCCAACTTCCTGTTGCCTGCATCTGACACGGAAGCCACACAGGGATCCAGCACTGGACGTAGCTCCAGGGGCTCCGGCTTTGAGTTCTAGGTGGAACTGGTTGAGGGACAAAGCTTTTGTTTTTTCCCCTCATCTGTGAAACGGGAGCAAGTGTCCGCTGCTTAGAAGATCCAGCGACATAAGTAGACACGAACCTGGTACCTATATTGAGAAGCGGGATTTTATTTTTTCTGCTCCAAAGACCTCAAGGCCTCCCAGTGACCTGGGCCACGCTATTAGTGCAACGATTTTCCTGTCACTGCTACATGAGACCCACCACTCCCCATCAGGCAGTTTCCTACTAAGCTTATTCCTGAAGGGATGACCCAAGGGTTCTCATTAGGAACTTGACGTGTCTGGACAGGCCAGTCATCATGAGAGCTAAAGGGGTCGACTGTTTTGTGTCAACTCTGCCCCTTACTCAGATCCAGCTGTGCGCCTGCCTATCGTTCAAGTCAAATGAGGTAGTGCTGCAGGATGACAAACCCCTAAACACCACTGAGTAAAATCAACTGCTATCGGGTCTATTCTGATCCATGGTGACCCAACAGGACTGCGTAGAACTGTCCCTGTGGGTTTCTGGATCTGTAACTCTCACAATAGCAGAAAATCTCATCTTTCCCTCATGAAGAAGTTGGTAGATTTAAACTGCTTATCTTGAGGTTACCAGTCCAATTCGTAGCTCACAACATTCTCAATCTCAGTAATTTATAAAATGAAAGCCTGTTACTCACTCAGGCTTCATGTTCACGGTGATTTGATTGTAGACCTACTTCATTGTCACCTCAATGGAAAATCGGGATGACCTGGCCACCCTCACCCCAATTCCAAACCTCAGAGTCACTAGATCTGGGGTAACGAGAGTGAATCAAAAATTCTCATCTCAGGTAGTTCCCAGATGACATTAATGTTGCTGGTACCATGGTTTTAGAAATAAGCATTCTCTCTGAAATGTCACTGTTACTATGTTTACGGAAGTACCAGGAAGTGACTATGGGCCTGTCTTAAGTCCAGTGCCTAACCTGGTTCCAGGGGTATGTGGTATTTGGTTGTTTTAGCTTTGACTGCACAATCCACACTTGAAGTTGAAAATATCTGCAGTGGTGCTTCTGTGAAAGAGAAGGGAGAAAAAAAGAAGAAGAAAGAGAAGGGAAAAAGTCATATTTATTGAAGAAAGTACATCCTGGGTTGTTTGCAGTAACTTGCTGAGGTATGGGGGAATGAGACTCAGGTCTCATCTTCTCCATCTTTTCTGACCTTCTCCCTCTCCTTCCTCTCTCCTCCATGATAGCCCAGGATGAGGCCCAGACAATGAACATGGAAGGAAGGCCAGGGTGACTTGCTGTGTGAAATGCATCTAGAAGCTCCCCTGCCTTTTGCTTTAGAGTTTTGTCTGGGCAGTAGAAGCAGTCCTGACGGTGCAGTGGGTGGTGCTTTTCAGAATGCTAATGGGAAAGTCAGCAGCTTGAACCCTCTGACTGCTCTGCTGGAGAAAGATGAGGTGTCTACTGCCCCCCACCCCCACACCAAGATTCACAACTCTAGAAACCCTTGAGCAGTGGTTCCCAACCTTTCTCAAGCTATACCCCTTACATATAGTTCCCCATGTGGCGGTGACCCCCCCCAACCATAAAATTATTTTTGTTAGTACTTCATCACTGTCATTTTGCTACTGTTGTGAATCAGGCGACCCCAAAGGGATTGCAACCCACAGGTGGAGGACTGCTGTCCCAGAGAATAGTTCTATGATGCTCTATATGAATATGAGTCAGAATGACCTTGATGGTGGGGGGCTAGGGGGTTCTGACTAGGAGGGAACCCAAGGAGAAGTTGGAAGAAGGAGGGCAGTAAATTTGGGGCCATTGTCCCCTTGGCACCCTTCCTGCCAGGGCATCCTCAATTGGCAGCTGATGATTCTGAAGACTACAGCTCCTGCTGGGGCACCCTTCCCACACATGCCCACTCTCTGGATTCTGGTAACTTCTTTCCTCTTTGGGGCCTGGAGATGGTAAGCACGCTCTGTCCTTGGACGCTCTTGGGTTCTGCACCACCCCTTTTGGGTTTCCCCAAGCTACCCCAGATGTGAACGTTGTTCCGTTCATCATTGATGTCTCCTCCGTTTCCAGCTGGCATGGACCACGGCTCTCCCGCGAGGACTCTGACTGATGCTCGCCAGTGTTCTGTGTTCAGGTAATTCCAAAGAAGTTCAGCAAGATGCCGCCTTTGCCCCGCCTTCCCTGTCCCTCTCAGGGTCCAGCTCTCTTACTGCTGAACTCTCATTTTCTCATGGTCGTCGAAACAGAGCCTCACGTGACAGCGCGGTGGTCCTCACACCCTGCAGAGTGGCAAGGACACGCCTTCCTCAGCTCACTGTGATGGCTTCAAACTGCATGGTCCTCAGAGCTGACTTGTTGCGACTGAAGAGGGTTTGTGGGGTGAGTGGGTCGCCTGAGTTCAGAGGATCAGTGCTCAAGAAGACTGAGGAAAACCTGTGTGACACAGAGCTCCAGCATGGGGTGGAATACCCCGAGTCAAGATCAGCGTCTCCAAGTTTAAGCCCCCTGTCTACAGAAGACAGCATTTAGGAGAGGAAGACTGTCTGACCAGGGGGTGGTGGGACTGGGAGGGAGGGATGCTGGGACAGTGCCCAAATAACTGTCAAACTGGCTCTGCTTCCATCGCACTGAGTTTGTGGGCCCAATCTAAGTCCTGGGCAGAGTGGCACTTCTACCCTTGATGCTAGGTTCCTTGTCATGAGGGCTCATTATCTGCTCAGCATGAGTCACCTGGAGCCTGCTCAGCTGCCCCCACACCCTGTAGTTAGAGAACTGTGGGCCTGCCTGGTAGGAGGAGAGAGAACAGAGAAGGCCCCAGGCCTCAGCTTCCTGGGATGCAGGAGAGCCATGCAGAACCTGGAGAGGGTGAGAGAGATGGAAGGGGTAGGAAGAGATGGAAGGGGTAGGAGGAGAAAGGAAGGGAGGAGCCGGCCCAACATCAGGATCCTGCTCAGAGTGTTTGAGTCCGAGAAGAAAGGGCCTGGGAAGTCATTAGTCTCAGTTCTACAGAAGAGAAAATCCAGTCACTATAGGAACTTTTCTTTGTCCACTCCCTGCTCCTGTGAAGATCCTCCTTGGCTAGCTGCCACTATCTGATCCTCCTCTCCAAATTCTTACACCCGTGTTTTCCCAAAGTACTGCCTTCTGGGGGTGTTGGAATGACCCAGCAGACATCTACCCTTTACTCCAGTTTATAGGCTGTAGGACAAAAGTGTTTAATTGCCAGTACGTGTTGAGTAACTTTTTTTCCTCAAAAGGGGACAGTAGCTTAATAAACTTGGGAATCTGCACCTTACAGTCTCATTCCTATGCATCCTTTCTTGGGATCTTGCTTTAACCACAGTCTTTCTTTCCTTCCACCAGGACTATGACTCCCCCCTAACTGAACTCTGTGCCAGATCCTGCTTGACTCAGCTCATTGTGCTGCAGCCACAGGGATCTTTTCAAGGGGCAGGCCAGCCAGATGCCACTCACCTCCTGCAGGAATCATCAAGGCTCGTGTCTGAGCCAGTTGGTGGGGGAAACTTCTTTCAAGGAAGTTTGGTCCCCTCCATCTCTACCTCCAAGTCGGCTGCACAGCCCTAAATCAACCATTCCCTATTGAAGAGATTGTGCCCCTGGGGACATTGGACAGTGTTTGGAAATACTTCTGGTTATCATAGCTTGGTCTGGTTGTCAGAACTTGGAACTGATGACATCTAGTTGGTGAAGGCCAGGGATGTTGCTATGTAGTCGTAATGCACAGAAGCAACCCCACCCCCACCCCAAACCCAAAAATATGCAGCAGGAGGACCAAGGCTGAATGAGAAACCCTGTTTAAATTCGTGGTTGCTTCTCAGTCAGTTGGCAGAATACTGAGCATACTGTGGCTTGCCAGAAGATTTAACATAATCTGTCTTGGAAGAAGTACAGCCAGAAAGTTCTTTAAAAATAGGAATAGAGGGACGTTGTCTCATGTACCAGGGACATGTTGCCAGGAAGGACCAGTCCCTGCAGAAGAACATCGGGTATAAAGTAGAGGCTCAGCAAAACAGAGGAAGAAGCTCACCAAGATGGATCGATGTGGCAGCTACACGGTTGTGAGGGTGGCGCGGATCAGGCAAGGCTTCATTCTATTGTACCCAGGGCTGCTATGAGTTGGGACAAGTACAACCGCACTTGACAGAAACTCATTCCATGGAAATTAGATGCCATGGTGGTAGTGAACTATAAGAGAGTTGGTCTCAGATTCAAGGTGACCCCATGAACACATGCATGGAAGGCTGCAAATCTCTTCACTGCGATCCTAGGGTTTTCATCATCCTGTCTTTGGTTTGTGAAAGTCATACTGCAGACTGGCCCTTCTTAGTCTGGATGGCTCCCCGACATCGTTCAACCCCAACAAGTGGTTACTGATAGATGAGTCATGTCTACACACGAGGCACCTTGGCTGAACATGGAACTTGGGCCTCTGGCAGGGAAGGTGAGGATTCTGCACAGAATCCCCACTGGGCACTGTGAGAATCAGGTGCTTCTGCCTGCACATGCTGCCCTGAGGCTTGCTCTGATGACCCCTCCCACCCCCCACTCAGACACATGTGGTTTGAATCACTGTGAAGGTATGGGCTGTCCCAGTGAAGACATAGCCATGGATACTGGTGACACCACTACCCATTTTAGTCAACAGATGGTAACGACCCGGTTGTCTATCAACAAATAATTGGATACACAAACTGTGTTCAGTTCATGCCACAAGCTAACATTAATCATAAAAAGGAATTAGATAATGACATACGGGGTGCCTTGGATGGATCTCAAAAACATGGAGAGCGGAGGCAATGGAGTGTTTCATGACTCCATTTAGATGGAAAAATCCAGATTTGGTAAATCCATAGACACAGAAAGCAAAATAGTGAATGCCAGGGAGAAGGCCCTTGTGGCGGTTGCAGGATCTCCTGTCAACTTGAGGGAAGGGGTGGGGTCTAGCCTGTCAATCAGGTCTAGCCAATCATGCCTCAGGCATGGCCTTCTCCTGAGGTATGCTGATGTTAGCCAGAGCCCTGGAGATGCTTCCACTGCCACTGGATCGACAGGATTTTCCACCCACTGGCCTGTGATCTTCCAGCATCCGGCATCATTGCATCTGTTGGCTGAGATGGAGAGGAATTCATGTGTTATTGATGCATAATGACTTCTTGATGTAAAACTCTTTCCTGTACATACATGAGCCTTCCTGGATTTGTTTCTCTATCTATCCAGACTAACAGAGACTTGAAGAGGGATTGCCCACTGGGTCTGTGACCCACTGACTGTTTCCTCCCACATGTCCCAGTCTCAACTGGAGCCTCTGAGTAAGGACCTATATAATCAGGGAGTTGGAGCAGGGATTCGAACCAGGTCTTCCCTGTGTCACCCCTGCCCCAATCCCTAAAATACTCAACCGAGTAAACGAGGACCAGTCATGCCCACACTGCTGGTTAGACACAGCCTCATGGAAGCCGTGATGAGGGGATATCAAGGATGGAGCCTGGAGGAGCCCTCAATACAGGCTCGCTGCGAAGCAGTACCACGCTCACCATCGTCGTCATCATCTCTACACTCCCAAGACTTCCCAGATCAAATGACTCCACTTTTCCTGGTCCACCCACATTTCTCCCCAAAGGCACCCTGCCTCATCCCAACACCTTGCATCCTTGTCAGTTTTGTCTTCCTTTCCTCATAGCCCCCAGAGTGGGTCCCCACAAGAGCAAGGGCTGGCATGGTCTGGGGATGGGTTTGACCTGGGGAGAGGTGTGAGGCTTCCCAGATGGGATCCGTGTTAATCTGGCTCAAATCAGCCTGCCCTCTGTGGGCTTCTTTTTGCCCTTTGGGTGTGGGAATGAGTGTATGTGAGTAAAATTTGAGGCTTCAGTGTATGGGTCTTTGTGTAAGAGTCTAACATTTGGGATTCCCAAGACAGGAAATAGTGCTGATGTTCCAAGTGTCTTCAACCAAGTGATCTGGGCAGGTGTGTCTAGAATGTGGGAGTCTGGTTCCCAGGGTTCCAAGTTCTGCCGGGCTCACTACCAAGGATGTGAGATCATATCCTGATTCCCCTGCTCAGATGAGCACTCCTATAAATTTCCTCTCCTCCATTACATCTCCATCATTGGACACCCTCACAGCTCTCTCCACAGAACTTCAGGAAGGCCCTGGGGGATCCAGGCCTGGGCTTGGGGAGTACAGAGCTGGGTTCATACATGGGTAATCCCTCTTAGGTAGTCTGTGACCCTGGACAAGTCCTTGTGCCTCTGGGGTCTTCCCCAGTCTCCTTACCTTCACAATGGGGGACACTTAAAGATCTTCTGCGTAGGGACTTCATCCGGTATATGTAAGACAGTGCCTAAGGCATGAGGTGGGGCTACATGGTACACACTTTGCAGTTGAATAATTTTACAAGAAGGGACAGGAAGCAGCATAAATTATCACTGCATAAATTAACCCAAGTAGAACTGGGTTCTGGAGGTATCATCTTTGCAAAGCCACTTCCCTCCTGGGCTTGATTCCCAGTCTACACCTTAAGGGCAATGGATTCCTGTGAAAATCAGATCTCACCACTGGGGTGAAACGGGTTCATTTGGCTCTTTGGAAAAATAGCTCAGAAGGAGACTGTGCCTTAGTTGGTGGTGCCTGTAGACACGGCCTCTCAAGAACACAGGCAAGAGGATCTCTGTGCTATGAGCTGGCCCAGGAGGCAGTGGGAGACTGACAGCAGCTCTCACCTTCTTGTGAACCAGCACAGGCCCCTGACCTGTCACCTGACTCATGAATTTGGGACTTGTCAGCCCCACAACTGTGTGAACCATTTCCTCAAAGTAAATTACTCTTGTTTTTTTTCTCTCTCTCTATTTCTAGATATATTCCTGGTTCTGCACCTCTCAGAAACCTGGACTAAGATTTTACAGCAATTCCAGGATGGTGCGCCTTGCAACCCAGTCTTGCTTTGGACTTGGTTCCTAAAAGTTTGTTGACTGAATCCATAAATGAACAAACAGATTGCATAGCAAGAGCTGGAGTCAGACCCACAGCGCAGCCACTGATTCTCTCCGAGTGTCAGATTTTCCATCTGTGAGATGGGGATAAAAACAGTGCTTACGTCACAGCTAAGTTGCCAGAATCAAATTTGGGATGTGATAAGTTTCTAGTAACTTATTTATGAATATATTACTGCAAATCAACAAGGAGACCTGGCACACGGAATCTCTCTCAACGTCCTTCTCCATTGCATGTCATGCCAAAAACCCAACATCGTCCAAGTCTTCAAGAGACGTCCATTGACACCTGGGAGCTAGGCCATTGGGAGAGAAAGGAATTGGAAGACAGTATCAGGTAACATTCACCCAGAGCTGATATGTGTGTGTGTGTGTGTGTGTGTGTGTGTGTGTGTGTGTGTGTGGTGTTGAGGCACAAGGTGAGATTTGGAGACTTTGGTTCAGCCCTTGGCTTTGTGATTTCAGGTAAAACTCTCCAACCCAAACTCACTGCCATCTCAAGTCAATGCCTACCTCACAGTGATTCTACAGGACAGGCGAGAACTCCCTTTTTGGGTTTTCCAAAACTTCCCTTCTTTAGAGGAGAGGACAACCTCTTTTTTCTCCTGCAGAGCTGCTGTTCGTTGGCTTGAACAACTCAACGAGCAGCATACTAAGTCACCAGGGTTCCCAGGTCTCACAGCAGCCTCTCTTCATTCTGCTCTCCTTTATTGTCTTCAGCAGACAAGAGTGTAAAGCATCCCTTTTGCTGAAATACCCACTCGCCAGGGTCATTGTGATTTCAGTTGCAGGGAAAATCCACAGCAGGGCTTGTGAGCACTGAGCACTGTAAGGTGTGCTCTCATCTTACCGGGTGCTAACTGAGTGGGCCTGACCACAAACTAGTGTCTTTTGAGCCGCTGGGTTTCCATCTCCATGGAGGAGATTGGGGTCCACTGCCTCAAAGGGATGAGGGCCTGGGTGTCAGGGTTTCTTCCAGCCCGCTGTCCTAGGAATGGCAAGCCTCCTGAACTTCTCAGGAGAAAGTTGCTGCCTGCTTGCAAGACAAGTCTATAATTATACTGGTTGATGTAGAAAATAGCATGGCTCCCGCTTGACGCGCAGGCGACGTGGGTAGTCACGCCTTGGTTCCGTTCCCAGAAAGCCCTCAGCTAGGTACAACACACCTTTGATGAGTGTGCGGCGGAGGTTTTTCTTTACTTGATTTCGAAGACCTCATTAATGCCTCTGGAATATTAATTACTTCTATTTTCAGCCCTGGAGCATGAACCCGAAGCTGAAACTTTTCTCTATCTTTTCTGTCCCAAGGGCCTCTCTCCTGAGCCTTCTCAGCTGCATCAGTGAGTGGGGTCTCCTTTCCCCAGAGGAGAGGGGGGGTGT
>PVJH01015444.1:0-53536 GCA_004026705.1 Nesogale talazaci
AAAAAAAAAAGTTGTGAAGAAAGCTGATGGTGCCTGGCTATCAAAAGATATAGCGTCTGGGATCTTAAAGGCTTGAAAGTAAACAAGCAGCCATCCAGCTCAGAAGTAACAGAGCCCACATGGAAGACGCAAAGCAACCTGTATGACCACGAGGTGTCGAAGGGATCAGGTATCAAGTATCAAAGAACTAAAAATAACACTGCATGCCCACCTTCCTGCTATGATTGCTGATGACAAATGGGTGCATAAGCAAATGTGGTGAAGAAAGCTGATGGTGCCTGGCTATCAAAAGATATAGCATCTGGGGTCTTAAAGGCTTGAAAGTAAACAAGCGGCCATCTAGCTGAGAAGCAACAAAGCCCATGTGGAAGAAGCACACCAGCCTGTGTGACCACACGGTGTCAAAGGGATCAGGTATCAGGCATCAAAGAACTAAAAATTACATCATTATAAATGAGGGAAAGTACAGATTGGGAACCCAAAACTCAACGGTAGGTGAAGCGACTTCCTCCTTGCAGGGAGGAGATAAGCCAGTCAAGGTACAGTGTAGCAACAATGAAATATGCAACTTTCCTGTAGTTCTTAAATGCTGCCTTCCCCCCATTATCATGACCCCGATTCTACCTTACAAATCCAGTGAGACCAGGGGATGTACACTGGTACATATAAGAACGGGAAAATGGGCAATCAGGACAGATGATCCCTTTAGGATCAGTGGTGAGAGTGGTGATACCAGGAGGGTGGAGGAAAGGTGGAGTAGAAAGGGGGAACCAATGATAGGGATCTACATATAACCTCTCTGAGGTATGGATAATAGGGAAGTGGGTGAAGGGACACATCGGACATTGTATGATATGACAAGATAATGATAATTTGTAAATTATCAAGGGTTCATGAGGGAGGAGCAGTTACCAAGGGCTTAAGTAGAAGAAAGATGTTTTGAGAATGGTGATGGCAACAAATGTAGAAATGTATTTTGCATACAATATATGTATGTATTGATTGTGATAAGAATTGTATGAGCCTCCAATAAAATGATTTACAAAAAAGAACATTTTAAGAGCTATGCTGAAGTAAAACACTGCCAGTGATAGGCTAACATACGTAGTCCTAAAAAACATGATTTAATAGGACTGTTATTGAATTTTGTGCATCAATCACTAATGTCACAGATAAATACAATTAAAGATTTTTACCAACTCTTGCAGCCTAAAATTGATCAAACAAGAAGACTGCATGACAGAATTTTTCAAGCCTAATTATTTACTCACTGCTACTACTTTTTTCAACAGCATAAATGATAACTTATACAAGTGAGATTTGCTGGATATAACATATAGGGATCCATGTCATTAGTCTTAGGAAAATACAAATCAAAATCACAATGAGATATCATTTTCTGCCCATTAGAATGGCGAGTTTTCGTATTCAGTTGACTGTGTCATCGGCGGGGGGGGAGAGCAACTGCCGGAGAGAGATGTTGCACGTGGCACAATGGAGACCTCAAAAAGATGCACTGAGGGCTGAGCCCCGGTGGCGTAGTGGTTGTGCGCAGGACTGCGGCCCACTGGGACGGAGGTTCAATTCCAGCAGTGGGGCTGGGCCTCCTACTCCTACCACCAGAGGCAGTGATGCCTGGCCCCCCCCCCCCAAAAAAAAAAACAAAAAAACAACAAAAAAAAGAAAAGAGCTTTATAAACAAGAGCAATTGAATATTGAGGAGACATCCCAGCCCACTCCAGATCAAGTCCGTAAGTCCAGTATTAGCTCATATCTGATAGCAATCTATAAATTCCTCTCCAGACTCCTGAAACACATGAATGATGCAGGAAGGACACAGGCCAGGGGCTAGAAAGTCTTGAGGATTCAGTGGCGGCAGAGGCAGTTCAGTGCTGGCGGGGTCTCCATGCCGCTCCTTCAGCTTGTGTCTGTCAGCAAGCGTGTCTCATGGGAGTGAGCGCGTGTCCCACCTCCAACGAACTATATAGCTCCTTTGTGCCTCCAAATGAGGTCATCAAGCTGCGACCTGACTGGCAGGCCGAACTCTACCCCTTCACTCCCAAGTCTCAAACGGACCACAGATTATGTAACTACCACAAGGAAAACGGCTAAAAAAGTAACAGCAATAGCGAGTATAGATGATTCAGAGGTTGTCATACACTGCTGATGGGGAGATAAAACAGTGCAGCCATTTTGTGAGATAGTTTGAGTTTTCAAGAAGCTTGAAAATCTAGGATGATGATTGTGTGAGAACAAAAACAATATAAGGAGGCCCTGGTGTAGGATCTCTTACAACAAAATGTGAATCTGCAATTTCCAATAAGAATTTCAATTTAGCACAAAAACCAAACCAACTGTTCTAGGTGACACTTGACTGTGGCTTTAAGGTGCACTCAGGTACATTTTCACTAAAATTGTATGCCATAAATTTACTATTTTTGCTACAATTTCCAAAAATGATTATATAAAAGGAACAAAGTACTGATACATGATATAAGCGAGACATGATAATATTATGCTAAATGAAAGAAGTCAGGCATTAAAGACCATACATTATATGATCCCATTTATATGAAATATCCAGAACAGGAAAATCTATAGAAATAAAAATTAGGGGCTGAGTCCCAATGGCATAGTGGTTGAGTGTGGGACTGTGGCCCAATGGCTTGGTGGTTCAAATCCAGCAGCAGTTCTCCAGGAGCAAGGCTGGGCCTCCCACTCCCACCAGTGGGCAGTGATGCCCACAAAAAAAAAAAGAAAAAGTAGACTAAAAGTTGTCTGCATCCAAAGTCAAGCTAGTGGAAAATCAGAGTGACTAATGGGTACCTGGTTTCTTTTTTTTTTGTTTTTTTTTTTGTTTTTTGGGCATCACTGCTCTCCGGTGGTGGGAGTAGGAGGCCCAGCCCCACTGCTGGAACTGAACCTCCGTCCCAGTGGGCCGCAGTCCCGCGCACAACCACTACGCCACCGGGGCTCAGCCCGGTACCTGGTTTCTTTTTGGAGTGATGAAAATGTTACCAACTTAAGAGTGTGTAATACATGTCATCTGGTGAGCTTATGCATAACACTGAGGCACTGTGCCTCAGTGCTTCCATTAGCACCTGTCTGTCAGGGGCTTATTTTGGGCTATGATGTTAGACGCCATACATTGTTATGTCAAATGACAGCAGGGTTGCCCATGGTGGACAAGCTTCAGCAGAGCTTTCTAAAACACATTAAGAAAAATGTCCGGCAATCTCCAATCTGAAAATCAGCCAATGGAAAACTTTAGGTATTGATTAACCTGTATTTTTTCTTTTGCTCTCTCATTAAGTAAATGGCTATCAAGCTGACTGATTCACAGTAATCCTATAATACAGTTAAAAAAGCCTATATGTCCTACTCCCACCACCAGGGCAGTGATGCCTAAAAAAAAAAAAAAGCCTATATGATTCTTTTTTCAGGGGGGGATCACTGCCCTCTGGTGGTGGGAGTAGGAGGCCCAGCCCTTGCTCCTGTGGAGCTGCTGCTGGAACTGAACCTCCATCCCAGTGGGCCACAGTCCCACACACAACCACTATACCACCGGGGCTCAGCCAAGCCTATATGATTTTTAAAAAAAATTTTTATGAATCAGTTTATTGGGGGCTCTTACAACATTCCATACATCAATTGTATCAAGCACATTTGTACATATGTGGTAAGCATTATTCCCAAAGCATTTTCTTTTTTTTTTTTTTTTGGGGGGGGGGGCATCACTGCCTCTGGTGGCCGTGGGAGCTACCCAATGCCGCTCCTGAGAGCCGCCGCTGGATTTGAACTGCCAAGCCCGCGGGCTGCAGTTCCACACTCAACCACTTAGAGCCCGCCTATATGATTCTTACTCGGCATCCTGAACCTCTTTTCCTGACATTAAGGTTAAGTTCAAAATAATAAAGTATGGAATACATTTTGAATCATCTTACCAGTGAGCAGTTCTATCCATGTTTGGACAGTTTCATTGGGTTCAGTTGCTTTAATGTGCTTGAGTGTTTCATCCAGTAAGATGTCACCTGTTGGGCTGTCTGTCTTTACCAGTACCTTTCAAGATAGAAGAAACAAGGGGCTATGGCTCATTTAACATATTCAAGTTAAAATCTTCGTCGTTAAGTGTCACAGGAAATGCAAGGAAGCATATTGTCCCTTTCCTCAGGAAATTGAAACTTTAGAGCACTCCACCTATTTGCCTCCTTCGGTATAATACTCCATTTCATAATGCCATAGCTATAAATATAGGAGAGAGGTATATATATATAATCATTTAATTGGGGGCTCATACAGCTCTTATCACAATCCATCCATCCATCCATTGTGTCAAGCATATTAGGACAAATATATATATATTTTTTTAATTTTTATTTTGGGACATCATTGCTCTCCGGTGGTGGGAGTAGGAGGCCCAGCCCCACTGCTGGAATTGAACCTCTGTCCCAGTGGGCCGCAGTCCCGTGCACAACCACTACGCCACTGGGGCTCAGCCCAATAACCGCATTTCAAATGTAACTTTTCCTCCTATGACCACCAGAGGGCTGTGATGCCCCCCCCCCCCCAAACAAAACAAAACAAACAAACGTAAATTTTCTGCATTAAAAAAGACAGTAACTCTTTTTTTATTGTTCAAGATACATACACGTGTAAGGTACATCACTAGACAAGGTTTTTTTTTTTTTACACCATTATCAGAAGTTGGCCCTAAAACTACCAAGGAGATGGTTTTTCCCCTTTGAGTTGAATTCAAAATTCCATTGCCCAAAAAAACCTAGCTTTTAGGCTCAAGATTTCCAGAAAAGAAAATGAAAACAGAAGATAAATGTTGCTGTTGTTTCCCCAGCAAAGTCCACTTTCAGCAAAATGGCCAGAGGCAGAAAGTCCATGCTGCAGGATCAGGTAAAATGAGTGACCATCCCATAGGACAATTAAAGGCTGATGACTATGACAGAAACCCTAGTTTCTAGAGGAAACCCTGTCCTTAGGCTGTGATCAAGACCCGGAAACTCTGACAGGATGAATAGCATCCGGAAATTGTTCAGATGGCACACATTTCTGTTTCTTCCTGCTGTTGAGGCTTCATCAATGCCTCTCTGTGGCATCTGTCACCCCCTGCCCCCCTCCTCCCTTGGCTAATCTCGTCTTTTCAAATCAGAAAGTAAACATAAAGTGCAAATAAGATCCGACCCGTCCTCTGTGCGGTCATGCTTGCATCTTGACAGCCAGTGATACCAAAAGCTATCAGCAAAGTGTCTGCAGGTATTTCTGGAGTTAACAAAAAAGTTGGCAAAGACAGTGTCTGCAGGTCAATGAAGTCTTGGCAAGAAAACACAAAGTACCACATGCAAGACAGGGGTGTGACCTATGGGAGGCATTCCAGCAGCAGGCAGAGGTTCTCATCACTGAGTTACAAAAGAGGCCATCTTTGGATCAACTCTTTTTTTTATTTTGTGTTTTGGGGGCATCACTGCCCTCTGGTGGTGGGAGTAGGAGGCCCCGCCTTGCTGCTGGATTTGAACCTCCAATCCAGTGGGTCACAGTCCTGCGCACAACCACTACGCCACCGGGGCTCAGCCCTGGATCAACTCTTTAAAAGCGCTCGGGAACTATCGCCAACATCAGTGATGTCAGCGGATTTCAGAGCACCAGTCAGTCTTCAGTAAGGGCAGAGTCAGCTGTCCTAGTTCTTGAACTTCTTTTTGGCGTCTGCCCTTTCTTTAGCATCAAAGGACCAAACAGTCATACTCAGCTGGCTTCCGCAGGATAGGGCCGACCTGTCGATGAGGGACAGGAGGAAGCGCATTGCCCCCGAGCCATGTGATCTGGTCTCCCTCCAGGTGCGGCTTAGAGACCTCTGTGCAGGGCCTGCCAGCTGGCTGTCCTGCAGAGCCCCGTTGCAGAGCAGCTGCTGGACATTGCTTGCAACCCTGGGACACGGAGTCCCATTCAAGGCTAGAGGGAGTCATGAGGGGCTCCCGGATCCAGAACCTGGCTGACCCAGCAAGGAATCGGAGAAGCCCTTTGGGAGAAGCGGAGTCACCAACCTGGAGTCCTCTCTGTGCTCTGATAGGGTTATACTTGTCTAGACACTGGGACAGAGAGCCCTGGGGGCGCAGTGGTTAAGCACTTGGTTGCTAACCCAAAGGCTGACAATTCAAACCTACCAGCTCCTCCCTGAAAGACAGGTGTGGCACTGTGCTTGGGAAACCCTAGGGGGCCCGTCGACTCTGTCCTACAGCGTTGCTCAGTGAGAATCTACTTGAGGGCAACAGGTTTGGTTTTGGTTTGGTTTAGACAATGGGACAACAGAGAGAGTGATGTTTGATTTTCTCATGGCTCAACTATTTTCAGTCTTTCAAATAATAACAGATTATTGTAAGTCTTTCCAGAAAGACTACCTTTCTGTCCAGTAGTCTCTTCTTACGCATGGTGGGAGGTTCCAAACAGATTCGACCTCGCATGGCCAGCTCTATCAAGATGCCCCCTCGCAGTCCAGATGAGATGCAGTCATTCCAGAAAGATGTGTAACCCTAGAAAATGACAAAAATAAAGAGAAAGTCCATCCTGAAAGGCATTGACCTTGCAGCAAACACCATCATATCGGTCTTTTTTTTTTTTTTCTTAACTTTTTAAAAATCTGTTTTTGTGTTTTTTTTTTTTTGGGGGGGCAACACTGCCCTCTGGTGGGAGTAGGAGGCCCAGCCTTGCTCCTGGAGAGCTGCTGCTGGATTTGAACCGCCACCCAGTGGGCCGCAGTCTCGCACACAACCACTACACCACCAGGGCTCAGCAGGTCTGAGAATCAACCCTGAAGATAAAAGAACTGTATCCATTTTGTAACTGGTTAAAAACAAACCAAATAAAATAAAATAAAACAAAACCAATTCGCTGTCACTGTGTTGGTTCAGACTTATGGTGAGTGACCTTATGGGGCATAGCAGAACTGCCTCCATGGGTTTCCAAGGCTGTAAGTGTAAAATGGTATTCTACATTTTTATTTACAAGTTTTAAAAAGGCATTTTTAGATATGAAAAATAAGTCTGGGGCTGAACGCTGGTGGCATAGTGGCAGAGTGCAGGATGGCAGCCCACTGGCTTGGCGGTTCAAATCCAGCTGCAGCTCTCCAGGAGCAAGGCTGGGCCTCCCACTCCCACCAGAGGGCAGTGATGCCCTCCCGAAAGAAACAAAACAAAACAAAAAAAAAGAAAAAGAAGTCTAGTAGTAGCCATATTATGGCTATTTCTGGGAAGTGAGCTTCCTATCTTTCTCTGCCTCCATCTTTGACCATTACCCGTCTCTCTACCACTTACATTCTTTATCAGGAGCATACACTATATTTACAAACTTTTCCATACAACAAAAGAGAAAAAATAACATGTCTAGGGGAACCGTTGTAATTTCATGTCTTGCAGCCTTCTTTAAGTTTCTTATGTCTTGTGAAATGTCAACAGTAGTACTTTTTTTTTTCAATGATTTTATTGGGGGCTCTTACGCTCTTATAACATTCAATATATCATTTGTAACAGTAGCACTTTTTTAAAATTTTTATTTATTTATCTATTTTTTTGTGGGCATCACTGCCTCTGGTGGTCATAGGTGCCACCCAGCTGCCTCTGGATTTGAACCGCCAAGCCTGCCGGCTGCAGTTCCACACTCAACCACTTACGCCACCGGGTACTTTCATTAACAAAGGATTATTGTTACCTTATTTATTATTTAATCATTTAAGTGAGAGGCTCTTGGAAATCTTTTGACAATCCATCATTCAACTGTATTAAGCACCCCTGTAGACATGTTGCCATCGACATTTCTTGTATGAGCTTGGTGTCAGCTTCTCTCTTTTCCCCACCCTCCCACCCCTGTGACTCCCTGATGAATTATATATTTTTATTGCTATTTCATGTCTTACACTGTCCATGTTCTCCCTTTACTCATATTACTGCTATTTGCCCCCCTGGGGGTGAGCAATATCCAACTCGTGATAGGTTCCCTGTCCCCAACCTCTTGCCCTCATGAAACCAAGGATTATTTCAATGGGAGTGATTTAATTGCCATATATAACATAATTAGCCTAGCCACATAATTAGGTACATCTCTAACATCCAAACCCCATTCAAAATAGTAGGGAGATTCTAAAATAACAGCACACTTTTCTATTCTGCTAAGCAGATATTCTTTCTAAAGTTGAAAATAAACCTAATAAAAGTAAAATACAAGGCGGCTCTTAAATATTTGTGGAAAATTTCCAGTTTATAAATTCAATTTTTCCATGAATGTTCTAAAGCTACCTTATTCACACACAAAAAATTTACATGCCATTACAATTTTTTTTGAGGCATCACTGCCCTCTGGTGATAGGAGTAGGAGGCCCAGCCTTTGCTCCTGCGGAGCTGGAATTGAACCTCCATCCCAGTGGGCCGCAGTCCCGCACACACAGCCACTATGCCACCGGGGCTCAGCCCCACCATTACATTTTTTTGCAGCCACTATTTTTACCTTAAAAGTTCATTATTTTAAAGTGAATAAGTAGCAATAAGTAATAAATTGTTCAAATGGATGCATAAGCAAATATGGTGAAGAAAGCTGAAGGTGCCTGGCTATCAAATTATACAGCATCTGGGGTCTTATATGGCAGATGGGGAAGGAGGGAGAACAAATGGGGAGCTGATATCAGGGGCTCAAGTCGGAAGAGAATGCTTTGAAAATGATGAGGGTTGCATATGTGCAAATGTGATTGACACATGGGAGAAATGTATGGATTGTGATATGAGATACAAGAGCCCCAATAAAAGTACTTAATTCCGGTTGAGCCCCGGTAGCATAGTGGTGGAGTGCGGGACTGCAGCCGACTGGTTTGGCGGTTCAAATCCAGCAGCAGCAAGGCTGGGCCTCCAAGTCCCACCAGAGGGCAGTGATGCCTAAAAAAAAAAAAGTACTTCATTCCCCCCTCCCCTAAAATCCAGATGAATCACTTCAGAGGACAACACTGTGGCCACAGCTCAGAGAGAGGGGCATGTCTGATCAGAGCGCACTGGAGGGAATGAGGGAAGAGGGAAAGAAAAGTGAAGCACATTCTGGCCCACCAAGTTCCGAGGACATTATTTCTGCCCCATCAGACGCGACTGGAAAACATTCATAAATGACGACAAACACACCCTGAACTATTTAAAGGGCTGCTGATATTGTTGCCTTTCTGTTGTTGGAGCTATAATTTAATTTCTTATTGTCTGTGTCAGGGCATATTGTTATCTCTTCATCTCTATCTGGAAAGGATAGGTGGGATAAAGAAGTCGGAAAACAGAACAAGGGGATGACAGTTCTGGGGGGATCTGGAAGAGGGGAAGATGGGGGACAGGAGTGGGTGTTGACAGGCACAGGATCAAGGGAAGAGGAAGTGACCAAAAATCAATGGCAAGGAGGGTGTAGGAGGTCTGGCAGAACAAGATCAAGGGCAGTGTAGTGGAGAGGAACTCCTGAAACCCAAATGAAGGCTGGACATGGCAGTGGGACAAGAGGAAAGTAAAAAGAAATAGAGGAAAGAACGAAGAGGCCAAAAAAAGGAAGAACTAAGAGGCAAAGGCCATTTAAAGGGATCTAAACACAGGCATATGCATATGAAATATATTTATATTATGATGAAGGGAAAATAGATCTATGTACATATATTTTGGTTTTTTTTAGGCATCACTGCCCTCAGGTGGTGGGAGTAGGAGACCCAGCCTTTGCTCCTGTGGAGCTGGAATTGAACCTCCATCCCAGTGGGCCGCAGTCCCGCGCACAACCACTACGCCACCGGGGCTCAGCCCTTGGTCAGATTAATTTTAAGAGTGAAAGCTTCCATGTTGATTACATAGTTCTTCATTTTAAAGGGTCAGGGGAATAGACTCCAGAGAAGTAGGAAGGTTCAGTATGATGCTTTTTCAACAGTTTATATTAGAAGCAAAAATGGGGAAAACTTTTTTTTTTTTTTTCTTTTGTCATTGTTTAACTTTATTACAAAACTTTGTTTTTTTCAGCAGGAAAAAAGTGTACAAAACTAAGAACAAAAAAATCTTTTTATAATTGTCTAAATCTGGAGTTAACGCCAGTATTCAAATATATATCTATAAATAAACTCAATTAAACTATTCCTTTTCCTCAGTCATTGTGCTTAAATTACCAGAAGTCATAAAGCACTACAGACCTATGGCTACATAAAACTAAGACATCAAGTAAGTTTTATATCTTGCACCTTATAGTCTCAAATAATTTAGACTTATTTGGAGATATAGCACATCAAGTAA
Organism: Nesogale talazaci; assembly: GCA_004026705.1. Lineage (NCBI taxonomy): Eukaryota > Metazoa > Chordata > Mammalia > Afrosoricida > Tenrecidae > Nesogale > Nesogale talazaci. Next base: position 10,290 of record PVJH01015444.1, read on the forward strand.
AAAAGAAGTCAACAATTTTTTTTTTGTTTTGTTTTTTTGGGGGGGGGCATCACTGCTCTCGGGTGGTGGGAGTAGGAGGCCCAGCCCCACTGCTGGAATTGAACCTCCGTCCCAGTGGGCCGCAGTCCCACGCACAACCACGACGCCCCCGGGGCTCAGCCCAGAAGTCAACAATTTTCTTACCACCCCTGCTACCTTTTGTAGGTAGACAGCGACACCACTGAAACACAAAAGCCAAAGATTACTAAGACTACATGAGGCTCTGTCCAGGGAAGCATTTTCCAGTTTATGTTCTGACATTAAGGGCATTTACTCAATGTGTAAGACCTGACTCAAATGATAATTTTCAAGTTTACTAAGAGAAACTACTGCTCTATAGATGTTTATTTATGGGCAGAGCCCTGGTGGCATCGTGGTTGTGCGTGGGACAGCGACCCACTGGGATGGAGGTTCGATTCCAGCTCCACCGAGCAAAGGCTGGGCCTCCTATTCCCACCACCTGAGGGCAGTGATGCCCCCCCTCAAAAAAATGTTGTTTTTTTGGGGGGGCGCACAACCACTATGCCACCAGGGCTCAGTCCTATAGATGTTTATTTTAAAGCATGTAAGTGACTACTTAATATTAGCATACAGTTGATGTCTCTGAGTAGAAATACTTTTGCCCATAAGAAAATTACCATATGATTTTTGCACTTCTATCTAGATGAGATGGGTTTGGATGAACAATCTGGAGGAGAAAACAATGGGGCCGATGGTTCCAGGGGGACATGGGAGAGGTGGAGAAGGGGGAAAGGAAGTAGTGTTAACAAACCCAGGGACAAGGAACAAGTGATCCAAAATCAGTGGCAAGGAGGGTGTCAAAGGCCTGGGGGGTTTGATCAAGGACAATGGAACCAAGAGGAATGACTGAAACCCAAAGGAAGATTGAGCATGATAGTGAGACAAGAGGAAAGAAAAAGGAAATAGAGGAAAGAAATAGGAGGCAAAGGTTTATAGAGGTCTAAATGTATAGAGGTCCAAATACAGGTTTGTACATAGGTAAATATATTTATATATGATGATGGGGAAATAGATCTATGTGCATATAGTTATAGGTTTAGTATTCAGGTAGCAGATGGACATTGGGACTCCACTCAAGTACTCCCTCAATGCAAGAACACTTTGTTCTATTAACCTGGCATTCCATGATGCTCACTTTCCCGACACGATCACTGAAGACAAAGTGGGTGCATAAGCAAACGTGGTGAGGCTATCAAAAGATGTAACATCTGGAGTCTTAAAGGCTTGAAGGTAAACAAGCGGCCACCTAGCTGAGAAGCAACAAAGCCCCCATGGAGGAAGCACACCAGCCTGTGTGATCAGGAGGCGACGAAGGGATCAGCATCAAAGAACAAAAAATCTTATCACTGTGAATGAGGGGGAGTGCAGAGTGGGGACCCAAAGCCCATCTGTGTAGGCAACTGAACATCCCCTTACAGAAGTGCTGTGGGAGAAGAGGATCCAGTCAGGGTGCAGTATAGCAATGAAGAAACAGAACTTTCCTCTAGTTCTTTAATGTGTCCTGCCCCCTCCATCATGATTCCAATACTGCCTTACGAATCCTGCTAGACCAGAGGATGTATACTGGTACAGAGAGGAACTGGGAACATGAAAAATCCAGGACAGATGAACCCTTCAGGACCAGTGGTGAGAGAGAGTGCTGATGTCTGGAGGGTGGAGGGAAGGTGGAGTAGAAAGGGGGAAGGGAGTACAAGGATCTACATATAACCCCCTCCCCTGGGGAATGCTCAACAGAAAAGTGGGTGAGGGGAGGCGTCTGCCAGTGTAACACATGGAAAAAGGAGGAGCTGATACCAGGGGCTCAAGTTGAAAGCACGTGTTTTGAGAACGATGATCGCAACAAATGTACAACTGTACGTGACACAATGCATGGGTGTGCATTGTGATAAGAGTTGTACGAGCCTCCAGTAAAATGATGTAAAATAAAAAGAAAGTTACCAAGTGGTTGGAAGCCAAAGGCTAATCAAATTAAAAAGCAAAATAACAAATGGTAACGTTTATTATTTATCAAACATCTATATGTGTCAGACTGTGAATAAAACACTTTTTATAGTAAATTTCGTTTTCAAAGCAGCACTCTTGTATGCTTTCAAGTTGCTTCTCACTCATAGCCCGCGGTCGGACAGTGGTTCCACCCTTCCTCCTGCCCTAACCCTTCACTACAGTTCCTCGTGTGGTGGTGACCTCTCAAGCAGAACATTATTCTTGTTGCTACGTCATAACTGCTATGAATCAGGCCACACCTGTAAAAGGGACAATGGGTCCCCAAAGGGGTCTGGACCCTCAGGTTGAGAACCACTACCAGTCCAGTAGGGTTCCTAGCCTATGGCTAGGTTTTTTTCTCCCTGACAGCAGGCGCAAGCTTATAACCCCAACTTTTCAGTTAGCAAAGTTGAAGACTTAAATCACTGGACCACCAGGGTGTGTGAAAAAATTACAAATTAAATAAGTAGATTGAGAATTCTGATCAATGAAAGGGAATTTAGAGAATACTGTTGGGTTTGTGATGGAATTTGAAAAGAAATGCATTATTTAAATTAGAATAAATGATAGGTAAGGTAACCTGGTCTCACTGCATCAAGTCAATTCTGACTCCTGCTGGCCCCATAGGACAGGGTAGAACTGCGCCTGTGAATTCCCAAGTCTGTCATTCTCATGGGAGTGAAAATCTTTCTCTTTTTCCCAAAGAGCAGCTGGTGGTTTCAAACTGCTGAATAGTACAACTATATTTATTTATATTTTAGGGGGGAAAAGTAATAAAGTAATTAGTCCCTGAGCAACATTTTATAATATATATTATATGCTTATAATACATATAACAAATATAGCATTTTTTTTTTTTTGGCATCACTGCCCTCAGGTGGTGGGAGTAGGAAGCCCAGCCTTTGCTCCGTGGAGCTGGAATCGAACCTCCATCCCAGTGGGCCGCAGTCCTGCGCACAACCACTACGTCACCGGGGCTCAGCCCCTATAGCATTTATTTTTGTTTTTTGTTTTGTTTTGTTTTTTTGGGGGGCATCACTGCGCCACCGGGGCTCAGTCCCCTATAGCATTTATTTTATATATATTTCATACTCTAACTTTTACATAAAAGAATCTGAAGTATTGAGTAATCAAAGAAAACTTATCTAAAGTTATTTTATTTATTTATTTTTAGGGGGCATCACTGCCCTTTGGTAGGAGTGGCAGGTCCAGCCTTGCTCCTGGAGAGCTGCTGCTGGATTTGAATCACCAAGCCAATGGGCCACAGTCCCGCACTCAACCACTACACCACCGGGGCTCAGCCCAAGTTATTTATAGAGTTACTTGACTGATTTTTTTTCTCTCCCAACCAAACAATAATCATTAGTTCAGGTTTCTGGGTGTTGGAAGTGATTTGTGACCAGCAACTGCTAAACGGAAAATTGGCAGTTCAGTCCGACCTACTGGCATAAGGGAAGAAAGGCCTATGAACTAAATGAACTGCAACCCAGAAAACCCTTTCAAACAGTTCTGCTGTGTAATACATGGCGTTGCCATAGAATTACCTCACTGGCAACATTTTTGTTTTGGCTTTGATTTATTCATTAGTGTTCTGGAATTTTCATCAGCTTTAATATAGTTTTTATTTGCCAGTCTCTTATTTCTAGTACAGTATAATGAAAGAGTTAAATTTGATGGAAGATTATCAGTAACCTGAAAAAAAAAACAAAGCATATTTTCAAATTTGAAATAAGATATTTTCTAATTACTCTTTTATTTCCTGAATGTGTAAACAGTGACTTTATTTGAAAGAACATAACTAACACATAAGACTAGTCTTCTTGGCAGCACTGTTCATACTGAACGCTAGAATGTCTATCAACCAGTAGAATGAATGAGTAGTGGTATAGCCACATAATGAAATACGATAGGGGGTTGAGCCCCGGTGGCATAGTGGCCCACTGGGACGGAGGTTCAATTCCAGCAGTGGGGCTGGGCCTCCTACTCCCACCACCGAAAAGCAGTGATGCCCCCAAAAAACAAACAAACAAACAAAAAGAAATACGATAGGCTCAAGTAACTACAATAAATTAAATTACATGCAACAACATGGGTGAACCACACAGAATTATATTGATTAAAGAAAATGTTAATAGTATTGTTCTAATAATATAAAGTTAAAAATAGGCAAAACTAAAATGTGGAGGCTAGAGACATATACATATGAAGGGATCTTAAAAAACATGTGGAAAAATGAAATGAAAAGGTAATGGAATTTTCCCACAAAGGTTGTGAAGCCTCCTCATGTATTAAAACTACAGGTGGTGGGGCAGGATGTCAGTCAAAACTAAAATTAAATTTTATTGCCATTGAGTCGATGCTGATGCACAGTGACCCGCTGTGGGCTTCCAAGACTGTGACTGTTGACTGGAGTAGAAATCTCAGTCGTTTCCCTGTGGAGCTGCGGGTGGTTTCAAACTGTGGACCACGTGGATTACAGTCCAATGAGAAACCAGTATACCACCGGGGCTCTTACATGAGTGTCTACTTTGTAACTATTTATTGAATGATACACGCATGCACTTTAATGGATAAGCTATGTTTTTAAGAGGTTTTCCAAGCTCCATGTGTTATTTACATTTTAAAACATCCGAATTAATTTGAAGGGGATGGGAAGCTTTTAAATACCTGGGATTATTCTAGTTACCAATCACAAATAGCCAGCTGATGTTCATTTTGCCTAGAACCTGTTTCTCTGCCTATACTGATTCTCGCTCACATCGTCAGAATTCAGGTTAAGAAGTTATTTCCCAACAGCTTCCCTAATAGCTCAACACCACACTTCGTTAGGTGCTTTCTCTCTCCAATGGCCTTTTGCAAGCCATTACACCTTAAGTTATTTTATTTATTTTTTTTTTTAGGCATCACTGCCCTGGTGGAGGGAGTAGGAGGCCCAGCCTTTGCTCCTGTGAGCGGGAATTGAACCTCCGTCCCAGTGGGCCGCAGTCCCGCGCACAACCACTACGCCACCGGGGCTCAGCCCCACCTTAAGTTATTTTAAAAGCTGACTGTTGTCTTTGTCCTTTTTCCATATCTAGCGTTTAACAGAAACACACACAGCAGTCAATAAGTTTTTGGTAACCAAGTGAATGAAAATATGTTTTCACAATCCCAATTAACAATACTCATTGCCAATTTTTACTCGAGAGATAGGTAAAAAATCTGATGATCAGCTTTTATTTCACAGTGCAAAGTAAGTGTTCAATAAATGGTCTGACTAGGAGAAAACACTACAAGTAGAACAGCGGATTTAAAAGCACTATCCATAACTATGTATACTATGCTATGCATTGTGAAAAGCGATGCATGAGCCCCCAGAACAATGATTAAATAAAAAAAATTATCAATGATATTTAAAAAAAAAAAGCACTATCCAGAGGTAATGACTGGTGAAACCTTCGAGACTATGGACTTTAGTCACCCTTTTGGTCTGGAAATGAATTCACCCCTGAAGCTCAATTTCAGTCAAACAATAGGGAATGATGACATTGCTGAGGTATGCACACCTTAAAATAGTCAACCATCTGAATTCAAAAGGATAGCATCTACCCACAATTAAAATTCAGAAGGGTGGGCTGAGCCCCGGTGGCGTCGTGGTTGTGCGCGGGACTGCAGCCCACTGGGATGGAGGTTCAATTCCAGCAGTGGGGCTGGACCTCCTCCTCCCACCACCGGAGAGCAGTGATGCCCCCCCAAAAAATAAAATAAAATAAAATAAAATTCAGAAGGGTTAGGAAAAAGGAAGCGTTAAAACAGGAAACACAGGAAGTTGATTACATTGAAGGCAGTGCAGCCAATGAGATTGAACAAGATGTATAGGAACAGTGAATACCGCTTCTCTGTGTTTTGACTAAGATCAAGTGTAGGAACAGTGAATATAAACTTTCACCCAATTCATACTAAAGTGCTTTAAAAAAGTACTGTTTACCAACTAACTGATATTGTAATAATCTAATAATAAAGGTTCTGGTAAATGAGGGGCTTTAAATACAGTGGGATATCGATTAAAGCATTATTTGCCCATGAATCAATGATATCTAATACCAAAACTCTGAAAAGCAGTATGACAAAAAAAAAACCCTTAATTTCACAGGAAACAAATCTAGTTTACTTTGGGTAGGATGGAGTTTAAATTCAGTTTTCTCAGTTGAGGTCGGTGTTACTGAATAGAGGAAAAAAATTAGTTCAAGTATACTTGAAAGGTTAGACTTTTCAATATATATTAAAATTTTTGGTTGTTTTTAGAAGACAACAAAGCTATATATATATATATATATATATATATATATATATATACACACACACACACACACACACACATATATTGGCATCACTGCCCTGGTGGTGGGAGTAGGAGGCCCAGCCTTTGCTCCTGTGAGCGGGAATTGAACCTCCATCCCAATGGGCCGCAGTCCCGTGCACAACCACTACAAAGCTTAATATTTTAAAACCAGACCTTGGACACTATGAAGACCTTGGGTGGTGCAAACCATTCAAGTGTTTAGATGATAACAAAAGGTTGGAAGTTAGTCCATAGAGGTGCCTTGGAAGAAAGGCCTGCCAATCTCCTGCACAATCAGCCACTGAAAACCCCGTGGGGTACACAGTTGTACCCTAACACACATGCAATCAACATGAGTTGGAGCTGACTTGCTGATGGTGATTTTATTTGTGGCAGTTACTCCTCAGAAGAATCTTAAGGGGCTAAGTCCTGGTGGTGTAGTGGTTGTGCGTGGAACTGCGGCCCACTGGGATGGAGGTTCAATTCCAGCAGCGGCTCCACAGGAGCAAGGCTGGGCCTCCTACTCCCACCACCAGAGGGCAGTGAAGCCCCCCACCCCCACACACACAAAATAATCTTAAGGAATGACAACTTCTCACCAGTGATTTGAATAAATGGTCTACTGCCATTCCTTTCTAGGTCTAGAATTCTTGAAATATTAAGTCTCTTTATGCCATGTTTGACTTATAAATTTTTTTTGGCATCACTGACCCCTGGTGGGAGTTGGAGGCTCAGTCTTGCTCCCGGACAGCTGCTGCTGGATTTGAACTGCCAACCCAATGGGCCATAGTCCCACACGCAACCACTATGCCACCGGGGCTCAGCTACAAGTTTTTTTTTTCAAATAGACAAAATTTCCAAGGAAATCCTGTGAGTTTTTGGGACTGTAACACTTTATGGGAATATAAAGCTTGGTCTTCTCTCCCAGGAGTGGCTCATTTCGAACTGCTGACCTTGAAGTTAGTTGCCCAACACTGTAAGCACTACTTTACCAGGGCTTCTAAAATCTATAAGGGCTTCTAAATCCAATTTCTTAATTTTGAATCTCAAGGCTATTCAAGTCTGCACCTGTTTCAGTCATACCGATCTACTCAATTATCCCCCAAACTCATAAAAACTCATTTATCTTTGCCCTCTCTGGTTCCCTCAACCAGAATGTGTTCCTTCTCACCAATTTTGCACATCTCATCATTAAAAGCCCAGTGTAAGTTTTAATAAACTTTCTATTCTTCCTCAGATGATTCCAATTTAAGGTCACCTCTCCTTCTCTAATTCTCACTGCATAGATAAATTGTTCTAAAACCTAAGTTCCCAAACTTAATTGGTCTACTGCCCCTTTTCAGAAAAAAAAGAATACTTAGCACTCCCTGGCAATTAAAAACTTTTGTATCATAGCCCATATCCAAGATAAAGTGTATGTATACTTGCTTTTACAGGAACAACCCCCTTCTCCCTCCCAACTGCCCCAGCAACTGCTCTAATATATATTAACTTACTGTTTTTTTTTTTTGCATTTTAAAGAAGTGTTTAGTGTACACACAGAAAAGTAGTACACAAAACAAAAATTAGCAACAGCTCACTGAGTCATTCAAAAATGAAGAGCCAGGAAATTCTCCCGGTCCAGAAACAGTAATTGTTGAAGCGATCCTATAGGTTAGAGTTTCCAAGGTTGTAAATCTTAAAAAAAATTTTTTTTAGTCATTTTATCACAATCAATCAGTAGAAAGCCCAGCCTTCACTGCCAGGGAGCTGCTGCTGACTATGCAGATGGCAACCCAACCTGGAAGGCGTGCACCACCAGCACTCCTGCTCCGACTCTTCTTAGCCCTCTATTGGAATTGGGTCCTATGTGACACACACCCCTTTCCTCATAACTTCGGTTTCCACCCTTTCTTTTAAGAGTCACCTGGGGTATTCTGGTTAAAATGTCCAATCTGCATGATCAGCAGCAGCTCCACGGGAGTGAAGGCTGGGTTTTCTACTCTGTAAACAGCTACACTCCTTCCATTCCACCAGAGAATAGAAAGGGAGAACCAACTTCAGGGATCTACATAGAACCTCCTCTCTGGGGCATGGCCAACAGGAAAGTGAGTGAAGGGACACACTGGACAGCGTACGATATGAAAAAGTAATAACAATTTGTAAATTATTAAGGGTATATGGGGGAGGGGGAGGGGGGAGGGAAGGGAAATATGGGGACCTGGTACCGGGGGCCTAAGTGGAGGGAGGATGTTTTGAGAGTGATGATGGCAACAAGTGTGCGAATGTGGCCTGCAGACAATTGATGCATGTATGGATCGTGATGGGAGGTGTATGAGCCCTCAGTAAAATGATTCATTAAAAAAAAAAGGAGGGGGAAAGAGGAGTTTATATCAAGGGCTCTAGTGGAAAATATTTGGAAATGAATAGGGTAACATGTGTACACATATGCTTGATACAAATGATGTATTGAATGCTATAAGAGCTCTAAGAGTCCCCAATAAATTCATTGGCAAAAAAATAAAAGTAATTGTTTATAAATCAAGAGAGCTGAGCCCCAGTGGCACAGTGGTTGTGTGCTGGACTGCAGCCCACAGGGTTGGTGGTTCAAATCCAGCAGCAGCTCTCCAGGAGCAAGGTTGGGCTTCCTACTTCCACGAGGGCAGTGATGCCCTCCCCCTCCCCAAAGAAAAAAATAACGATGGCAACGTATGTACAAATTTGCTCGATACAACTGATGTCTGCATTGTTATAAGAACTGAAAGAGCCCCCAATAAAATAATCTTTAAAAACAACAACAACAACAAACAAATAAAAACACCAGTTACAGTCTTAGAAACCCATGAGTTCATCAGGATTTGATGGCCGTGAGTGAGAGAGACAAGTTGGGACAATAAGAGATGACCAGTTGTCCAAAAGTCCAGAGTATGGAATACTGGGACCCTCAAACTCTTTATGATAGATAATAAAAAGTTAAATTTCAAATGCAGAATTAAAATGCCATAGTCAAAATGGCAAGAAAATATTTGGTTAAAGCACAAGAGTTATTACTTCAAGACTATTCTATAAACATTTCAAAAGAAAATGATGCTGAAATCAATTTACAAAACATTTTCCAGGGGGCTGAGCCCCGGTGGCATAAGTGGTTGAGTGCGGGACTGTGGCCCACAGGTTTGGCGGTTCAAATCCAGAGGCGGCTCTCAGGAACAACGCTGGGTAGAAGCCACGACCACCAGAGGGCAGTGAAGCCAAAAAATAAAATAAATAAAATAAAAGAAACATTTTCTAAAATTAAAATATTCATTATCAGAGACATTTGCAACTTTAAAGATCTACAGAAAACAAATTTATTTCTGCTATAAGAAATCTATCTATCATTTATTCTGTGTAAGAGTTACCTTCTTTCTTTTCCTTCAACAAATATTTTTCCCTCAGATTCTTAAGAAGGCTTCAAAGGGTGGGCCTATTTTCTTTCAAAAGAATTATTTGTACTTGCAATTTTCCAAATTAGAACTATAACTTCTGACTTGGGAAACTGCAAGTACCAAAGCTTTACACTAATTTATCTTCATCTATGTCTTTTAAAAACTTTGAAGCAACTCTGTAATTAAATGACACCTCAAGTAATGATATGCTGGACTTTACCTTTCAATTAAGTCTCAGTCACCCCTCAAACTTCTCCATCCCCAGAGGGCTGGAGCTCAGTTCCATATCCAATACTGCCCTAACAAAAATATGTTACCAGATGATGCCCTAACACCATTTCCGAGCTTCAGAGTCTTGGGGATCGTGTAACAAACCCAACACTGTGCACACCTCTTTATCCTTCAGTCCTAGGAGCAGCACCTCTTCCATCAGGGTGAGTCGGATGTCCTTAGCGTCGCCGGAGTCTGCGGTGTCGGCATTCTTCTCCTGACTAGTGTCTTCCTCACTTTCCGGTTTCTTTTCAGAGTGCTTGCTTATTTCAGTGCGACGGTTCCGGTGCGTTAAAGTGGTCATTCTCACCTGTCTCTGGAAGAGGTGGTAAAAGGATCATCTGCACATACGTATGTGTACGAAAGATATATACATATAAGAAATATTGACTAACTTACAGAGAAAGGGCTAGTGACCAGAGAAGTTCAATTTGTATACAACTTCTTTTCAAATGTATAATAGGTTGTACTCCACTAAACACTGATAAGAGGCCAAATTAAGAACTCTAAAAGTCCACCAGAAATAATCATCTTTTAAGTCTCTGCTTTCTTTGCATAATCAACAACCTAGGCCCACCATTGCTAACTCCTCTGTCACAAGATGGACCCCGGCGTTTGAGACAGCAAAAAAGTGTGCGCAGTCCAAAATATATCAATAACACTTTATATATAATTGCTTTTCAGTGATTCTATATCAACAAAGTAGAAAATAAAAAAGGCTGAGAAAAACTAAAAAGGACTACATTTTCAATTATTCACAACTCATATGTTACGATTGTTTCACGTATTCTTATGGAGATCACTAGTCTAGTGACTAGCATTCAAAAGGACATGGCATTAATTCCACGTGTCCAATAAATATCCTTTGCATCTCTAGAACCGGTCATCTTTAAAATATATATATATATCTGCCAACAAAATGTACTGACGGCCATGTTAAAAGATTACCAAACCTTTTTCAAATTATTTAAAAATATTGAAGCGTATGCTTTTATATCATAGTCTATGGTTTTTTTTTTTTTGGGCATCACTGCTCTCCGGTGGTGGGAGTAGGAGGCCCAGCCCCACTACTGGAATTGAACCTCCGTCCCAGTGGGCCGCAGTTCCGCGCAAAACCACTACGCCACCGGGGCTCAGCCCTTCATAGTCTATGGTTTTAAAGAAACCACTATGTGATAAATTTTTAAGTTGGCATACTTTGGCTCTATCTAAATTGGTTTTTAAGATATACAATGAACCAACCTCACTGCATGGGGTCGATGCCAACTCCCAACAATCTTAGAGGACAGCACAGAACTGCCCCTGTGGGGAGAGCAGAGAGTCCTATTTTCCTTCAACAGAGGGCCTGGTGGTTTTGAACCACTGCTGAACCAGGGATCCTCCAAGATAACCAATACTCAAAACCCTGCTGCCATCCAGTCCACTCCGACACATACCCTACAGGACGAGGTAGAACTGCCCTGTGGGTTTCTAAGACTGCAATTCTTGATGGGAGTAGAACGGGTCACCTGTCTTCTGCAGAGTAGCAGGTTTTGAACAAAAGACCTCGTGCTTAGCTGTCCAACCCATAACCGCGAAGACATCCAAGTCTTCGTTAGCAATTATTGAAAAGAATAGTGTTGCCTCCACCCCGCAGGTCAGAATAAAGGCACTTAAGAACCTCTGCTCTCCCTTTGAACTTCTAGCAGCTCCCCTTCTAATGGATTATATGCACAACTGTCATGCCATGTCGCAAACAACGTCCGCCTCTGTCCCTTCGTTTACGCTGAGGGTTCTCTCGTTTCCCATCTTCTCCAAATTCCATCTATTCTTCAAAGGCCTGTTGAAAACCCACTCTGCAGACTTGTCATGCATTTCCTTCTCCATTATACCCATTGCCGTTGTCAGAACTGGTTTTTTCTTGCACTGTATTCCCACAGATCTGTAAATCTACGTACTTCCTTTAAAAGTACTTATTTACCATGTAACCTTTTTTAAAAAATCTCAGTTACCATGTAATCTTAACTTGGGTGTAGCTCTCTCAATTGTAAACTTGAGGACCGGAAACTGTCTTTTTGGTTTTTTATTGTCTTTATATTCTCCACAGCAACTAGCACAATGACTTTTAATGTTGTAACTGATTAATACAGATGTACTGATTAAAACGTATACTCAGAAATGCCTACGAACAATAAATTAGAAACAGAAAAAAATCAGGACTAGAAGTGATTTTCAAAAGATATTATACAAGGGTAATTTTCAAATTTGATTCTTGACAGAAAGAAGAGTGAATGAGGAAAAAAAAACGGAGGAGGAAGAGAACAACGAAAAGTACCTAAGGGCGCCAACCCTACCTGGAAATGTGAAAAGAATACACTTCTTGACGCAATCCAGGAAACTTTAAACCTTAAGGGGCAAAAATAATTTTGAGAAATTAATTTGCCTCAGGTATTTACTAGTTCAAAATCCTACATGAAGGAAAAATGGCCAAATTGGTTCATAAGCCAAAAATCTTCCTCTCCCCATGAACTGAAGAAAGAAAAAGGTTTAAAATGTATTATTTTGGAAATTAGAATATGCATTTTACCCGTTGCTTACCTGATATTACTCCTGGGTTACAGCTGGATGCAGACTGCAGCTCGCGCTGTATTTTACAGGGGACACCTGTCCCCCACCCCACCCCACCCCGGCCCCAGCGGGTGAAAAACTTCTCAGCCACGTAGGGAACACAAACTTCCTGATCCTTCGATGAAGAGAAGGAATAACACATCAGCTTTCCTAGGATCACTAGGCAACCTACCTTGGCGTTTCTTCACTGGGCCAATCAGAAACCACCAAGGTTGAGTCCAGCCAATCGGAGCTTACAAGGGGAGGCTCTCCCCAGGCTATTGTGTTGCGATCCAGACAAACACCAGCAAACGGAGGCAGGTTTGGGTTTAACCTGACAGCTGGTCAATCCAATGAAGGAAGCTTAGTTGAAAAGAGGAAAGAGGGCTCCGTGCCCCACCCCCATTTGACTAGCCAATCAAAGCGTCCAGTGAGCTAACCCAGGCAGCCGACTGACACAGGCTTCTTTCTAGATAGCAGGTGTGCGACTGTAGCAGTATACAGTGGGGCAGTTAGGTGAGACGTGTTGGGCTGAAGCAGTATTTCAAAGAATAAGCATTTTCATATTGTTTCTGACCGTAAGCTTGTGCCTGGTTGCCTGCTTCACAAAGACCTGCAGGGTCAGCTTGTGGAAAACTGGGCTTCATACACCATGCTTTGGGGTACTATTCTGCTCACCAACGTTCACTCGTGACTATTACTGACAAAGCCGCTGACAATGCATGCTATCAGAAGACAGCTGCTGCAAATGCAAGAAGCAGTCAGACCAAGTTTTAAGTCTTACTTTTTTAAAGCAAAAGTAATGGGTAGGGCTAGAACGAGGGCCCAGGTTCCAACAAAAAGCACAGAATTTCACATTACCACTCAAAAGTTCAAAGAAGTTCTAAGAAGTGTCCAAAATCTTGTTTGTAAAGTAATACCTACCGAAATGAACTAAAAATTATTAAGTGCCTAAATGTTTTCTACTAAGTAAAAATGAGAAGACATGACTCTACATGCTGAACAATATTTTATTTAAATTGAAAAAATCCCAAATACTGAGATTAAAAAGTTTTTCCTGAAGTAAAAGTGTTTGTTTTTTTTTAAGTAAGGCTATAAACTTTTTATTGGACATTATACAATATCATGGTAATACAATTTAATATAATTAAAATATTGATAAACATTGCTTTAACAGCACAATGACAACCATAACTAGGTAAGTGATAAAGTTTTACATACATAAAAAGTGACTCACTACCAAAATTTTTTTAATCATTTTATTTGGGGCTCATACAGCTAGTATAACACTCAATACGTCTGTATCAAGCACATTTGCACACGTGTTGCCACATTCATTTCCAAATATTTTCCATTTGAACCTTTGGTACAAGCTCCTCTTTTCCCTCCCCTTTTTTAACGAATCATTCTATTGGGTGCTCATACACCTCCCCTCATGATCTATACATACATCCATTGTATGCAGGCCTCATTTGCACGCTTGTTGCCATCATCACTCTCAAAACTTCCTCCCTCCACCTAGGCCCCCAGCTCCAGCTCCCCATATTTCCCTCCCCTCCCCATAAACATTTTTTGATAAACATTTTTTGTTTCCAAAAAATAACTTTTTTTGGGGGGGGGTCTTAAATGTTAATATGTCTAAAGAAAAGTATTCACAAAAATGGAAAATAAACACTGTAGACAATTCTAGATTGTGTCAGATAAGAACAATATAATATTCAGCTAAGAACTTCATTTTAGTATATGACTACTTAAAGACTAGAGAAAAACTTTCAGAGGTATGGAAAACACACCTTAAAACAATGATATAGTGTCCTTTTGTTAATGTTGAGAAAAACTTTGCAAACAAGCAGAAAAGAAAAGTCTTATGTATGCTCCTCTGGTCCATTAACCCTTCTCCTTTTTGGCACTGATTCTTGACTGGAAGAATCGAAATGGTGGAGGGCCTGTTAAAAGAAAACACCTACTTACATACTTTCAGCTTAAGTGTCTTACTTTGTTTTCCATGTCTGAGGTTTATCATTGTATAAAGCAGAACTATTTCTTTTTTTGGGGGGGCGGGCATCGCTGCTCTCCGGCGGTGGGAGTAGGAGGCCCAGCCCCACTGCTGGAATTGAACCTCCATCCCAGTGGGCCGCAGTCCCGCGCACAACCACTACACCACCGGGGCTCAGCCCTGCAGAACTATTTCTTATTAAAATAAGAATGCCTGGGTCCTTAAAAAGTGTGTAAACATGACAGTTAACATATTAACACATTTACATCTATCTTTCAATGGTCATTGGAAGTAAGTACTTGCAGAACATAAGATCTTTATTAGCATTGTTGGAATAGTTGAAAAGATTAAAATATTATGTTTTAACAATATTCAAATATTTGGGCAGCATGTGACAGAAAGTCAAAGCATGAGCTACAAATAAAGCATCCTTTAGCACCATGGTAAATTTAAATGCTGCCTTCCTTGTTTTTCTGTGTGGCTTTTAGTGCCCAGTAGCACCTGATGAAACAAAAACCCAGAAAAATCAATCTGATACACAGCAACCCTGTAAGACAGAGTGGAACTGTCCTCTTGGGTTTTTAAGATTAATCTTTTGTGTGTGTGTGTGTGTGTCCGTGGCATCACTGCCCTGGTGGGAGTAGGAAGCCCAACCTTGCTCCTGGAGAGCTGCTACTGGATTTGAACCATCAACCCTGTGGCCTGCAGTCCTGCGCACAACCACTACGTCACCAGTGCTCAGCCCCAAGACTCAAATCTTTACAGAATCAGAAATCCTCATCTTTATCCTGCAGCTGGTAGGTTCAAGCTGCTAACCTTATGGTTAATGGCCATTGAGTCACCTTTATGCCAACAGGGTTCCTGGTAGTACCTGGTAAACCAAACTCCCTGCCATGGAGTCAGTTCTGATTCGTGGTGACCCTGTAGAACGGGGTAGACCGGCCTCCGATGCTTTCTGAAACTCTAACTCTTGACAGCAGTAGCAAGTCTTACCTTTTCTCGAGGAGTGACTGGTAGTTTTGAACTGCTGACTTTTGTGGTCAGCAATCCAACCACTAAGTCCTTGTTGTACCTAACAGACATCAGAAATTCAATACGAGTTTCTAAATGAATGAAAAATGAATTTGGAAAACACCTAGTAAGATTTCCTGGGTTATTGAATTTTTATTTGGATGGAAAAAGTCCAGGGTTTACAAACAGGATAAATAATTAGAAAAAATTTATGCCCCCCCCCCCAAAATAATAATTAGAAAAAATTTAAGAAGTTAAAAAATACAAGTGGAAGACTGAGCTCCGGTGGCGTGGTGGTTGTGTGCGGGACTGTGGCCCACAGTGCTGGCAGTTGAAATCCAGCAGCAGCTCTCCAGGAGCAAGGGTGGGCTTCCTACTCCCACCAGGACAGTGATGCCACAAAAAATAATAAATAAATAAATATGAGTGGAATGGCAAGTTATCCTATTCTAAAAATAGTATTAACCAGTATAATTTTTGAGACTTCTTTAATATTTGATTTTAAAAAATATTCTTAAAATCAGAACTGTTTAATTTTAACTAATAGTATTTAAAAATTCTAGTGATTTATCTCAGAAATATGAAATATCTATCATAAGACTGAGGTCAGAAAAAGTTGTTTTTCCCTCTTTATATTTAAAGAACAGCTGGATTTGCCAACTTGCCATATCTCCAACTTAGTTTGAGTCTCTAGAAGTCCCAGTTCAAACGTGGTGACTCCGTTTTGCTGTGAGTTGCCATGGAGTCAATGCTGACTGGGGCCACCATCTGGATGCAGAGTAAAACTGCTCCACAGAGCGGCACCAGCAGAAGCAGATCCCTAGACGTGTCTTCAAGGAATCTCTAGATGGATTTGAATCCCTTATTTTTGGCTAGTAATCTAGTGCTGAAATGTTTGCGTCACTTTGAAGCTGTTAAAATTTTAGCTCACTATTAATAAATTGGCTTGAATGTTCTTGCATTGCAACTTTCTTATTCCACTCTCATTCTTCCTGACACTAATTTGTGTGTGTGTGTGTGTGTGGCACCACTGTCCTGGTGGGAGAAGGAAGCCCAGCCTTGCTCCTGGAGAGCTGCTGCTGGATTTGAACAGTCAACCCTGTGGGCCGCGGTCCCGCACACAAGCAGTACGCCACTGGGGCTCAGCCCCCTGACACTAATTTTTACTTTGGACAATTCCTCTATCTGCTTCAAATCAGTCATAGGATGAGGCGGTAAATACGGAACACACTGCTGGACAGTTCTTGCTGATTCAGCGCAATCCTACAGGGCAGAGTAAAACTGCTTCATCAGATTTCCAAAATTGTCTTTACAAAAGCAGACCACCTGTTTCTCTGGTAAAGCAGATAGTGGGTTCGAGCCATTCACCTTTCATTTAGCAGCCCAAGGCTTACCCCACTGTGCAACTAGGGCTAGATAGTAAATAGTTATAGTAAAAAAAATAAATCAACTTAGTGCATCTTAGTTAAAAGTCACCTCATTTTAAAAGAAATATACAAAACAACATTTGAATATAAGCACGTTAAGATCTTTCTAAGGATACTATACTTATCATTTAAAATTTATCCTATCTTGGCTGAGCCCTGGTGGTGCAGTGGTTGAGTACGGGACTGCGGCCCACTGGCTTGGCGTTTCAAATCCAGTAGCAGCTCTCCAGGAGCAAGGTTAGGCCTCCCACTCTCACCAGAGGGCAGTGATGCCCCCCAAAAACAAACAAACAAAAATTTATCCTATCTTGATAAGATTCTGATATTTACCATTTTATTCAACATGAGGGGTACTCCCCCCAAAATGGACAAAAGTTGTGCTCAGCAGAGCTTTCATACTACGCATTTTTCCCCATTACACAAGTAAGAATTAGGGCACCCAGTGGTTTCTTCTGGGAATGTTCGCTCTTGTCACAGTGATTTTTTTATAAAAGCAATTTTGTTCAAACCACCTTTTTTGTGATGGCTGATTTAAGAAAACAGTGTTCAGCTGTGAAATTTTATTTCATGCTCAAGGAAAAATGCCACAGAATCTATTGTGATGTTGAACACAGTTTCTAAGGCCAGTGCTACGGGAAAAACTCAAGTGTACGAGTGGCTTTGTTTCAAAAAAGGTGAAATGTTGATGACAAACCTTATTCTTTATTTTGGATGTGTATCAACTTCCCAAAACAAACGAAAATGTTGACAAAATTCATGCATTTTTGCTCAATGATCAATGATGGACCAATGAAGAGATGGGAGAGTTATTTGGACCATCTTGGAGCTCAGTTCAATGAATTTTAACAGATTTGGGAATGAGAAGGGTTGCTGCAAAATGTGTGCCTCAGGTTTTGAGTGACTAGGAAAAGGAACATGCAGTGAAAACATGCTGTGCTTTGAAAGAACAGCTCCAAAAGTGACCCAGGTTTCTTTCCAAGGTCATTACTGATGATGAGACATGGTGTTAGTCTTACCACCCTGAAATCAAACATCTTGCCCCCCAAAAGCTTGTCAGATGAAATCAAAGATCAAGCTGATGCTCACTTGTTTTTTGATGTGAGGGGGATTGTGCATTTGGAGCCTGTTCCACCAAATCAGACCGTTAATTAAACTTTCTATGTAGAGATTTTGAAAAGATTGCATAACAGTATGCAACAAAGAAGGCCTGATTTGTGGCAGACAGGGGACTAGTTAAGCCATCCCAACTGTACACATGCTCATGCAGCCATCTCAGTGTGCCAGATTTTGGCAAAAAACACCATGCCGGCTGAGCCCTGATGGCGTAGTGGTTGTGTGTGGGACTGCGGCTCACTGGGTTGGAGGTTCAAATCCAGCAGCAGCTCTCCAGGAGCAAAGCTGGGCTTCCTATTCCCACCAGGGCAGTGATGCCACACACACAAACACAAAACAAAACAAAAAAACCACAATGCCTCTCTTGTGCATGCACCTGATTCATATGACTTCACTTGGTGTGACTTCTTTTTGTTTCTGAGAATGAAGAGGGGCATGAAAGTATAGCTACTTGATGACATAGATGAGGTGAAGGAAAAAAGCTAGGGAAGTTCTGTCAGTCATCTAAGCAGGTGAGTTAGAAAAATGTTTTCAAGAATGGAATCTCAGGTTTGACAAATGTATTAAGTGTAAAGGAGACTACTTTGAAGGTGATAGGTTGTTTTGCTAAAAAACATTAAATACACAGCTTTGAAAAAATATTGTTTTTTCTTTTTTTTTTCCCGGTACTCCCTCATACACAATTGTCATGAGACTTACTGTTTTTCTTGATTCGGGTTGCTTTCTCTTCAGATTTTCTTTAGAAGATTTTACTGGTTGATTTCCATTAACCTCCACAAAGAAAGAAGAAAATAATGCTTTATTTTTCATCCTTATGTAACCACAGGTAGTTTTAAAAAGAATTTTGTATGATGGCAAACTATTAATTATATTATTATTCTCTAAAAGGAAGTATTTCTGACATTTAAAATACCCTTTTCTAGAGGTCATATGGAAGCATAACCTCATACAAATAAGAGTATGATTGTGGATATTTCTACATTCATATTTATAATGTGTATATTCTGATATATATATATATATATATATATAGAGAGAGAGAGAGAGAGAGAGAGAGCAAGAGAGAGCCCATAGGGGGTACAGTTATAGAAACTACTTAGATATCAGGACTAAACTACTGGACTTGAGCATGAAGACCATAGTCTCAGGGGACATCTAGATTTGTTGGCCAAAACAATTCATACAGGTCATTTTGTACATCCCAAGAAGCCTTGGTAGTGTAGTGGGCGAGTTGCCTGTCGGACTGCTCCCTGCGAAGTAGGCAGTTCAACACTACACTCCCTTGGAGAACAGTGAGACTCTCTACTCCAGGAATGGTTTGCAGTCTCAGAAACCCCAAGGGCAGTTCCACGCTAACCGACAGGGCCACTCAGAATCAAAACAGTCAGTGGCAGTGAGTTCAGTTTTTGAGAGGCTGGTAAGTAGCACCTTAGGTCTTAAAAAGCTTGGCAGTAGCTATCTATGCAGCAGCTATTGGTTTCCTCTTCCTGAAGGCTCAAGAAATAAATGAGTCCCAAGTACTCATGGCCCACAAGAACCACAGTCTTCTCTACTTGAGAACAGAAGAACCAAATGGTGCCTTGCTCCTATTACTATCTGTGGTGACCAGGACACCATAAAACAAGGGAGCTTAAGAAAGCTAATGGAAAAGTCCCAGTTTCCCACAAACTCTTTGAATCCCCTTTGTAGAAGGTTCTGATTAAAAGGGGTAAACAAGTGTAGAATAAAATTGAAATTAAAAGAAAAAGATCAGACTCATTGGTCTGAAAGAAACTGGAGGAATCCTGAGACTCTTGACCTAAATCAACCTTCTAACTTGAAACTGAATAAAGCCCCAGAAACCACCTCTCAGCCAATTAAAAGATGGGACTATGAAACAAACAGTAACACCTGTGAAGAATGTGTTCCTCAGAACAATCAAGTACATGAGACCAGAAAAGACAAGAAAGCAGGAAGGATTAGAGAGATTGGATGAATGGAGAGTGTGCAGCCAATGTCATGGAACACTGTGTGTATGTGTAACTGATTGGAAAACTGATTTGCTATGTAAACTTCCAAAAAACATAATGTTGAAAACAAAACCAACAAAACCTCTTTCAATTCTAAGTTCCATAATATATACACTATTAAATATTTTTACTTCCTTGTCCTTAACCAGAATTTAGTTACGAGAACTATGACAAAAAGTTCACAACCTAAAAGATGGGCAATTGGAAAAAAAGACCTCGGGCGGAGCCCCGGTGGCGTAGTGGTTGTGCGCGGGACTGCGGCCCACTGGGATGGAGGTTCAATTCCAGCTCCACGGAGCAAAGGCTGGGCCTCCTTCTCCCACCACCTGAGGGAAGTGATGCCCCCCAAACAAAACAAAACAAAAAAAGACCTCATGTCACCAAGTCATCTTAATGATACAAAGAAATTTTGCCTACTAGAATATCCTAGTTGAGGATAATTTTAAATATGGACAGACGTTGCTTAGGGAGAAGATTTTGCTGTTAGGGGTAGTAATTCATTGCATTCTTCTTTCATTTTCATATTAGTTCAAATGCTGCCTTCCTACCAGTGATAACATCCCATTGAGTAGGAAAAAAAAACACAATTAAAAATGGGTTATGAGGGGCTGAGCCCCGGTGGTGTAGTGGTTGTGCGTGGGACTGCGGTCCACTGGGACGGAGGTTCAATTCCAGCAGTGGGGCTGGGCCTCCTACTCCCACCGCCGGAGAGCAGTGATGCCCCCCCCCCCCCCCCCCCCCCAAATGGGTGATGAGCTGGACTTCCAGGCAAAAATGGTACTATGACCAGTGTTAGCAAATGTTTAGCAACTAGTTCTCCAAACTAGCTTTCAAAACGAAACAAAAAATATCCTGATATGAGCCACTTGATTTTTGTTCTGTGTACGCTTCCACCATGTCAAGTTACCAACATAATGTTACTGAATCAGGAGTTGGGAAGAAGTGCTAACAACTGGATTTTACATATCACCAACATATCACTAACATTAATATTTTACAGAATGCTTTTTCTTCATCTTTGAACTTTTGAGAGTAATTTAAAGATCTAAAATAACATCCTAATTCATACCAGAAACAAAAAGTAGTGATCTTAGTACATAAAATTCATTTTATGAAAATTTATTACTTTCATAATGCCTTAACAAGTATTAAGTAAATATTCAATTTGCAAGCTAGAACATGGGTACATTTCATCCTTGGAAGTCTGGATGATAGTGCCACTTTTCAAAAGTCTATCCTGCATTTCCCTCTATACTGCACCATCAGGAAAATTAACTACTCCTTTTGTGCCTTTGTTTACCCTATATATCTTATTATAGCTATATATCATTGCTTGTTTACTTCCAATTACTAAACATTTAGTTAAAACCCGGAACTATAAAGCCTATATCCCCAACATCTATAGTGTATCTGATGTAAAATAGGTGCTTCATAAATACTGCTCCAATAAGTGAAATATTAAAACTCGTCATAAACTCACATAGTGGGGAGCACTTTCAGGTTAGAATGGAGAGTAAGCTATGGAAATACTTACCATTTTATTCTGAAAGATCTGATCACTTCTTGTTTTGTCTTCAGATATATTCAGTTCAGAAGTTTTTCTGACTAACTGCTCACCCTGAAAGATGAGGTAATATAAAACATAGAAGAAAAACTCCAAGGCAAAGCCATTGGTTTCTCTTTATCTGGAGCAACAGAGGAAGGAGAGTCAGGAACAGGAGGATATTAAATTTGCAGCTAACTGTGTCTGTCACCCATGAACAACTGTCTCTTTTGCCATGAGATCAGAACCGGAGGATGCCCAGCTACCATTCCTGAACATTTGAATAAAAAATTCCATAGGAGAATCCTGAACAAAAGGGGGAGGATAGAATAGAATTTCAAATTCTCATGGACTCATGATCTTCTAGAACTATGGGGGAGGGGTGTGTGAATGAATCCCTGAAATCACTGCAATGAGATAATCCTTAAACCTTTAAATAAAAATACCTCCTAATATCATGAATAATAATTCAGTTGAGGGCTGAGCCCCGGTGGCGTAGTGGTTGTGTGTGGGGCTGCGGCCCATTGGGTTGGAAGTTCAAATCCAGCAGCAGCTCTCCAGGAGCAAGGCTGGGCCTCCTACTCCCACCACCAGAGGGCAGTGATGCCCCCCCAAATAAATAATTCAGTTGAACTAGTAAAATTGAAACTAGTTCATGTTACAAAAGCATTGACTTCAGTTTTAATGTAACTTTTTTTTTAACTTTTTCTCCTTTTGTAACCACTCAAACAAATGTTTAGATTTGATAGAAACTGAAGGAATGTCAAGGCTGTGACCTCTCTTTAAAAGAAAAAAAGTTTTCCTTTATTTGTAGATTACAGCACACACAGGGAAAAACAGTAAAAATACAGTTGCACATTCCATCTCATCAGAATAGTGTCAGTATCGCAGTCAACCCCATCTAATGTCTGTGGGTGTTTCTTCTTCTGATGTGAAAACCATTTTGTTTATTTTCTTTTACAATAGTGGTACCATATTGTATTTGTCTTTGAGACTGACTGACTTTGCTGAGCAAATTACCAAATTTCCTATAACATGAGGTATTTGATGGTTTCATCATTTTTTCTAAAATATCTATAATATTCCATCATATGTAAGTACCAGAGTTTATTATCCATTCCTCACAGTCAGACTTTTTGGCTGTTTCCATCTTTTTGCTATTAACAAAGTGTTGAAATAAACGTAGGTGTACATGTATGTGTCCCTATTTTATTGTGGATTTATTTGGGGTACAAACTGAGTCAAGAGATTGTAGGGCCATAAAGCCTATCTATTTACATTTGTTTAAAAAAGCATCATTCTGGTTTCAATAGTGACTGTACAATTCTGCAATCACATCAGCAATGAGTATTCTACTCTCTCCATATTCTCTGCATTTAAAATTTTTATTTTTTAAAATTTTGCCAGCAGTTTCAGTGTGAGGTAGTACCTCACTGTTTAAATTTGTATTTCTCTTATAGCTAATGAATTCAAGTATTTCTTCATGATTGTTGGCTGTCTAGATGTCATTTTTAGTGAGATGTCTATTCATGACTTATGCCCATTTTTTTGATATAAGTATTTGTTTTTCTTATTAAAATTTCTAGCAATTAATGAGATCAGCCCTTTATTCAGTATATCATGCCAAAAAATTTTCCCAATCTTTAGGTTCTTTTTTTATTCTTTTGATGTAGTCTTTTTATATACACACATGTCATTTTGAAGGTCTGAGTCTTCTATTTTAGAAAGACTTAGGTCTTCTACAGTGTAGGCGCTTTCTATTTTGTTAGGAAGTGTATTTAGGCTTTGTATTAGGGCCCTTAAGTCTGTCCCTATGATGATCATTCTATTTCTAGGGCTCATATTTAAATATTCAATCCATCTTGCATTTGTTTTTCTCTGTAGTGTGAGATGTAGGTTGTTTCATTCCATTACTAGTGAAGATACAATTTTTCCAGTCCCATTTGTTGAAAAGACTCTCTCTTCCCCATTTAATGTGCTTTAGTCCCGAATCAAAAATCAATTATCTGGAGGGCTGAGCCCCAGCGGCGTAAGTGGTTGAGTGCGGAACTGCAGCCTGCAGGCTTGGCGGTTCAAATCCAGTGGAGTGGCACTGGGTAGCGCCCATGACCACCAGAGGCAGTGATGACCACCAAAAAAAAAAAAAAAATCAAGTATCTGCAGATACTTGGCTGTATTTCTTTTCAAAATCTATAGCCACCCTATATAGAGTTTTTGCGATTGTACATCTTTAAAGAACAGACAACCTCATCTTCTTCCTATGGAGCAGCTGGTTAATTTGAAGCTCAGACTTTATGCTTAGCACTCCAACATTTACCTAACAGCACCACTAGGGCTCCTTAAAGAAATAACTGCGCAGGGCTGAGCCCCGGTGGCGTAGTGGTTGTGCGTGGAACTGCGGTCCACTGGGACGGAGGTTCAATTCCAGCAGTGGGTCTGGGTCTCCTACTCCCACCACTGGAGAGTACTGAGGCTGACCCCCTCCCAAAAAGAAATAACTACGTAAACATATAAACAATCGTTTAAAAAAAAGTTAAAAGTAAAATGGAGGCTGAGCCCTGGTGGCGTAGTGGTTGAGTGCGGGACTGCGGCCCACTGGCTTGGCGGTTCAAATCCAGCAGCAGCTCTCCAGGAGCAAGGCTGGGCCTCCTACTCCCACCAGAGGACAGTGATGCCCTCTCCCCCCAACCCCTCAAAAAGTTAAATGGATTTCTGGAGAAACAAATTGACAGTTCCTCCAAAAGCAAAACATGAAGCTATCATATGACCCAGAATTTAGCTATAAAGAAGAAAACTATCCAAATGTCCATCAACAAATTAATGAATAAACAAAATGTGGTGAATTGTTTAAAATGAAGCAGTATCTTGAACCTTGAAAACATGTTATAAAAAATCAGACAAAGGGCTGAGCCCGGTGGCGTAGTGGTCGTGCGCGGGACTGCAGCCCACTGGGATGGAGGTTCAATTCCAGCAGTGGGGTTGGGCCTTCTACTCCCACCACCGGAGAGCAGTGATGCCCCCCCCCCCAAAAAAAAATCAGACAAAAAAGGACAATCCTTGCATGATTTCACTTAGGTAAATTTCCTAGATTAAGCTTATTTATAAAGTAGGAGGTGGGGAAGGGAGAAATGAGGAATAACCGCTTAATGTGTACACAGAGTTTATAGTGAAAAATTTTGGAAACAGTGTGTAATGACTTAACAATACTGTAAATAAACTTTTTAAAGTTAAAAAAAAATAGTAATACTGGGGCTGAGCCCCGGTGGCGTAGTGGTTGTGCGCGGGACTGTGGCCCACTGGGCCCACTGGGATGGAGGTTTAATTCCAGCTCCACAGGAGCAAAGGCGGGTCTCCGACTCCCACCACTAGAGGGCAGTGATGCCCCCCCAAAATACTATAATTCATGTCACTAAATTTGTATTTAAAAATAATCCAAAGGGTAAATTTTGTTACATTGATTTAATCACAATAAAAATAATATATCTTAAAAAGTAAAAGTTGCTTATACCTGATAATCAGAAGTTGAATTATCAGCACTTTCCTTAGATTTCATTTCATCTTTTACACAAACCAAGTTAGACTCTAAAGAAAAAAAAATTAAGATGGCAGTGATTTAAGCTATATTTTCTTTCTTTTTTTCCCATGGGTATTCACTTCCCTTTAAGCTATGTTTTCATTAGTTTCTTACCTCCCAAATCAAAGGATCCATGTAGGTTCTTTTGTTCTTCCATTTTAGTTTCGGTATCAAAACCATCCTATATAATTATATGGGGGAAAAAATGAACACATTTTAAAAAGAAATTAAAACACTTGGGAGTATTTATGAATAATTTGTTTTATGTAAAAGTTAAATAAAGCACAACCCAGTGATGCCCCCCCCCAAAAAAACTCAACCTACAACTACTTTAAATGTGCTTAAAATAAGCGATCCCATAATTACTATAAAACAGCTATTTATTCATCCAATGAATAAAATCTTGTATTGTTTTTTACTTTGTGGAATTGGTTTAAGGATAAATGAGAAAATTATACATCTAATGATTTAAACAACCCTTATTTGTTACTGTTGTTTGAGAGCACTGAAATAGACATCCAAAACTTCTATGATTTTGGCGTTTCTGTACAGATGCTAGTATACACTGAATATACACCAACTCTCTCAATAATTACCTTATTGTTCCCTTTGAATAATGTCAAATAACTTTAAATATTTCAAAGAAAGCTACATAGGACCCAGTTATATATACTTTTTCTTCTTTTTTTTAATTTTTAAAAATATTTTTTTGGGGGTGGGGTGGGGCACCCCAGTTATATAAACTTATAGACTACTATTGGACTTTATGTTTTGGGGAAAAGCTTTTTTCACAGAATTGGTTGAAATTGAATCTTTTATTTGTAGAGATGTGGCCTTTTTTTTTTTTTGGGGGGATCACTGCCCTGGTAGAAGTAGGAGGCCCAGCCTTGCTCCTGGAGAGCTGCTGCTGGATTTGAACCGTCAAATCTGTGGGCTGCAGTCCCACACACAACCACTAGGCCACCGGGGCTCAGCCTAGATGTGGCCATTCTTATTAAGAATCAGTCTTTATATGTGCTCATAATTTGGAATAAAACGAGACAAGAGAAAATAGACATGACAGTAAAGAACATCAGGTTAATGCTAAAAGATTTAAGCAATGCTAGCTTTCACGTTGACTGTTAAGACAAACAAAACCACCCCTACACTTTCATACTTCTATTCATTCACTCAGGCAATACTGAAAACGCACGGACAATAAATCTAAAGTGCTAGGTAGGAAGAAGAGAGTTACAAAGATAGTAAGACATATTTCCTCTTTTCAGGAACTTCCACTTTCAAGCTGCTTCAAGCAAATGACTTTCCAGATCGCAGAGGAATCCCATCGTAAGCAACACGAGTTACTCTTGGTAGGCATGTTGCAGAAAGGACTCTACCGTTGATTGGGGAATGGGATAGTTCGGTGGTTTTCAACTCATGCTCCAGGGTTCTAGGGTTTCCTTAGAGGCACTGTGAGAGTAAATACCTCGATGTGTCTCTAGGACAGACCTCTCTTTCAATCAGAATGGTTGTGTTTTTCAAGTGTCTGAGTATAGTGTTTAGAACAAGGTAAAACGATGGAGAGAGCTCAGATTTAAACGTTCTTTCTACCACTTGCCTCAATTCGGCAGTGATAGCTTCTGTGTTGCTATGATGCTGAAAAGCTCTGCTCTCTGGTGTTCCAAATACCAGTGGGGTCACCAAAGGGCACAGCTTCCAGACTCAGGACAGGAAGGAATGGGCCACGTCAGAAGAATTAGCCACTGAAAACTATGGAGAGCATTGAAACATTGTCATTGAAAACCTAATGAATGGAAGTATAACACTGCCAGAGATAGCGGCAGAAGATGAGTCCCTCAGGTTCCAAGGAACTGCAAAATATGACTGGTATAGAGTGGCCTTCTCAAAGTAGAGTCAGCCATCATGATGGAGCTGGAGGAGAGTCTACAAGAGTAAGGCTTTCCAGGCCTTCATTTGCTGAGAAGGCACAACTCAAAATGGGAAGAAATAGCTGCAACGCCAACTAATACTTGGAATTATGAAAGTGGAATGTGGAATGCATGAAGTACTAATATAGAAAAATAGGAAGTCATAAAAATGAAATGGGGTGTTGAGCCCCGGTGGCATAGTGGTTGTGCGTGGGACTGCAGCCCACTGGATGGAGGTTCAATTCCAGCAGTGGGGCTGGGCCTCCTACTCCCACCGCTGGAGAACAGTGAGGGACCCCCCCCAAAAAAAAAAAAAAGAAATGGAAGCCCCTCCAGATTCCTTCGTCCTCAAACTTAAACGGTGGTCTGAGTGGCTTAAAGAAAAAAGGAGGGGAGTGGAACGGAAATGGACTTGGGAGTCTTGTGACAAACAAGTTCACTTCAAACACTAACACACCACACACACACAAAATGAAATGGAAGCATAAAGAACAATATTCTTGTATTAGTGAACAGAAATGGACTGAGGTTGGTCATTTAAATCAGAAAATGGTTTACTATGCCATGATTGATACAATCAAGAGGAATGGCTTTGTACTCATCTTCAAAAAGGACATGCCTTTTCTTTTTTAAAAGATCATTTTATTGTTGGCTCGTATCACAATCCATCTTATCACAGTCCATCCATATGTCCCAGGTGCCAAGTATATTTGTTGCCATCCTCATTCTCAGAACATTTGCTTTCTATCTGAGTCCTCTGTATCAGCTCATTTTCCCCTTCCCCCATTAACCCTTGATAATTATTATTATTTTGTCATGAAAAAAATGACGTTTCAAGACCTTCCTTGAAATACAACATATTTGGTGATAAGATAATGTGTATCTGCACACAAGGAAATTCAATAAATACAATATTATTCCAATCTATGACCAACATCTTCAGTCTGAAATTGATCAAACATGCAATCAAGATGCATTAATTATTACTGGTGATTGGAAGGCAAAAGTTGGAAACAAAGAGGAAAGTAAAATAGTGGGAAAATAAAGCCTCAGTGACAGAAACAAAGCTGGAGATCACATGATAAAATTTTACAAGATCAATGACTTTTTCATTGCAAATATCTTTTTTCAAAAACACAAAAGGGGGGCTGAGTCCCGGTGGTGTAGTGGTTGAGTGCAGGACTGCAGCCCACTGGGTTGGCGCTTCAAATCCAGCAGCAGCTCTCAGGAGCAAGGCTGGGTAGCTCCCACGACCACCAGAGGGCAGTGATTCCCCCCCAAACCAAACCAACAACAACAACAACAAAACAAAAGGTAGCCATACGCATGGAGTTCTCCACATGGAATATAAAGACCGGGAGAAGAGGTATTACAGAAGCTCAAT
This sequence comes from Nesogale talazaci, assembly GCA_004026705.1. Lineage (NCBI taxonomy): Eukaryota > Metazoa > Chordata > Mammalia > Afrosoricida > Tenrecidae > Nesogale > Nesogale talazaci. The sequence goes on from PVJH01015444.1 coordinate 38,878, forward strand.
GTCAGCAACTAAAATGAAGCCAGCATCTGATTGTGAACAGACCATGAGTAGCTCATATCTAAGTTTAAGATGAAATTAGGGGCTGAGCCCCAGTGGCGTAGTGGTTGTGCGCGGGACTGCGGCCCACGGGGACAGAGGTTCAATTCCAGCAGTGGGGCTGGGCCTCCTACTCCCACCACCGGAGAGCAGTGATGTCCCCCCCCCAAAAAAAAAAGATGAAATTAAAGAAAGTTTAAAGAAGTCTATGAGAGTTAAAATTTGATTTCTAGAGCAGCTCAAGAGAAGACTTTACGCTAATGACAGAGAACACTGAAGACTGAAGATAGAGCTGCAAGAGGACAATAAGAACATTAAACGTGAAAAAAGCAAAGGGTCTTAATGGAGATCGCCCTCCGTGAACCTGTGTTTTAGAGGTCTGCTTTTTCATTTTCCATTGTATGAAACTTAGGACAGAGGAACCTAGTGGGGCAGCAAGTCGAATAAGGAGCTTGGGGGAGGGCTTACAGAGGCGGAGTTGGGGTAAAAGAGGCTTTGTCAAGGAGTCCATGCAGAAAAAAAATGTTTGGAAACTGATGGTGGGAGCAATTGTACATTCTACTTGATGTAACTGAAATTTGGAATTCCAACCAATATATTTTTAAACGACAGTAAAGATCAAAGTGGACGTTTGAAGAGTATGAAATTTGCTGCTAGTCATAAAGTGGCTAAGGCAAGTGGACGAAATGATGAAGCAAAAGAAATGAACAGAAAACTTCAAAGGCAGCTCAAGAAGACAAAATAAATATTATAGCAAAATCCACAAAGCTCTAGACTTAGAAATTCAAAAAGGAAGCACACGCTCGTCATATATTAAGCTGAAAGAATGCAAGAAAAAGCTCAGGTCTAAAGTTGCAATCTTGAAAGATTCTATGGGCAAAATAATGAATGATGCAGGAAGTATCAAGAAAAAGTGGAAAGAATACCCCGTCATTGTACCAAATGAATTAGTCGACAGGCCACCATCTCAGAAGATTAGCATATAAGCAGGAACCAATGGTACGAAAGGAAGAATCCCAAGCTGGACAGGAAGCATTACCCAAAATCAAGCCTCCAGGAAATGATGGGACACCAACTGAAGAGTTTCAACAAGATGATGAGGCACTGTAAGCACTCACTCACCCATGCCAAGAAACTTGAGATGGCTAACTGGAATAGATCCATATTTGTATCTTGACCCAAAAAAAGTGACCCAATAAAATGTGCAAATTATAGACAATATCAAATGTAAGAAAAACATTTTTTTCTATCACTCAACAATAGTTGTAGTAGTCCATTGACAGATTGAGTCAGAATTTCAGTCTGGACTCAGAAGACCTGGAGTAAGAGATGTCATTGCTAATGTCAAGAGGATATTGGCTGAAAGCAGAGAATATTAGAAAGATGTTTATTTGTGCTTCATTGACTATGCAAAGAAATTCAACTGTCTGGATCAGAGCAAATTTATGGATTTTCTTGAGAAGAATGGGAAATTCCAGAACACTTCATTGTGCTCATGCTGAATCTGTATATGGATCGAGAAGCAGTTGTGAAACACAACAAATGAATAGTACAAAGTTTAAAACCAAGAAAGGTGTCTGTTAAGGTGTATCTTCTCACCATATTCATTAATTTGTATGCCAAGCAAATAATCAGAGAAGTTGGATAATATGACAAAGTATGCAGTGTGAGGATTACAGGAAGACTGATTAATTTGCAATGTGTAGACACAACCTCGCTTGATGAAAGTGAGAAGGAACTGAAGCCCTTAAGGATGAAGATCAAGGAGTGTAGCCTTCAGAATGTATTACAGTACGATGTAACGAAGACTAAAATTCTCACACTAGATCAATAAACATCATGTTAAGTGAAGAAAAGATGGAAGTTATCAAGGATTTAATTTTGCTTGAGTCTACGGTTGATGCTAATAGAAGTAGCAGCTACAAGATCAAAGGACATATTGCATTAAGTACATCTGCTGCACAAGACTTCTTTCATAGTGTTAAGACGCAAGGAAATCACTGTGAGGACTTAGGTGTGCCTGATGTAAACCATGGTGTTCTTTTTTTTTTCAAACCATAGTATTTTCCATTGCCTTGTATGCATTTGAAAGTTGGACACTGAATAAGTAAGACTGAAGAAAATCTGATGTATTGAACTATGGTGTTGGTGAAGAATATTAAAAACATCATGGACTGCCAAAGGAACCAAAAAGATGTATCTTGGAAGAAGCTAGATTTCTCCTTAGATGCAAGAACGGCAAGACTTTACCGCATGTACTTGAGACATGCAGTCTGAAGAGCCCGGTCCCTGGAGAAGGCCCTCAGGCTGGGTACAGTGGAGGGGCAGCAACAAAGAAGGCCCTCAATGAGATGGACGGCACAGTGGCTGAAAATGGGGTCAGGCCTAAGACAAATTCTGAGGATGGCGCAGGACCAAGCAGTCTTTTGCTTTGTTGTACATAGGGTGGCTGTGTGTTGGAATGACTCCACAGCACTTAAGAACAACAACAAAACATTGTCTATTGAGCCTATTATTTTATTTTGGGGGGGCAGGGCATCACTGCCCTCTGGGGGTTGTTGGCGCTACCCAGTGCTGCTCCTAAGAACCGCTGCTGGATTTGAACCGCCAAGCCCACAGGCCGCAGTCCTGCACTCAATCCCTTACGCCACCGGGGTTCAGCCCTGAGCTTATTACTATACTACATTATTTATAAGAATATATATATTTTTTGGGGGGCATCACTGCTCTCTGGTGGTGGGAGTAGGAGGCCCAGCCCCACTGCTGGAATTGAACCTCCGTCCCAGTGGGCCGCAGTCCTGCACACAACCACTATGCCACCAGGGCTCAGCTCCATTTATAAGAATATTAATAAAATCTCTTAAAGGCTTCAAAATTGAGTCAAACATTTGTCATTTTTTGTGTGAGTGAGCTTCAGAAACTGTAGGAAAAAGGAGTTAAAACTATAATCAATTCCCTCTTCAGGTAACATGGACAGAGAGAGATAGTAAGAGGCATAAGATATGAAAATAATAACTTATAATTTATCAGGGGTCCATGAGGGTGGGAGGGTGAAGGAGGAAGGAACAAAAAGAGGAGCTGATAGCAAGGGCTCAAACTGAAAGAAAATATTTTGAAAATGATGATGGGGGCTGAGCACTGGTGGCCTAAGTGGTTCAGTGCGGAACTGCAGCCCGCGGACGACTCTCAGGAGTGGCACTGGGTAGCACCCACGACCACCAGAGGCAGTGATGCCCACAAAAAAAAAAAAAAAAAGAAAAGAAAATGAAGATGGCAACATATGTACAAATATGCTTGATACAATTAATTGCTATGAGAGTCGTAAGAGCCCCTAATAAAATTAATTATAGTATGATGATGAGGTGTCGATGGGAACAGGTATCAGGCATAAAAGAACAAAAAAAATCTTATCATTGTGAATGAGGGTGAGTGTGGAGTAGGGGACTCAAAACCCATCTGTAGGCAACTAGATATCCCCTTACAGAGGGCTGCGGGAAGGAGATGAGCCAGTCAGGGTGCAGGGCAGCAATGATGAAACACAACTTTCCTCTAGTTCTTTAATGCTTCTTTCCCCCCTCACTATCATGACCCCAATTCTACCTTACAAATCTGACCAGAGAATGTACACAGGTATATATAGGAACTGGTGTATATAGGGTATCCAGGAGAGATGAAACCCTCAAGACCAGTGGTAAGAGTGGCGATACTGGGAGGGTGGAAGGAAGGAGATATAGAAAGGGGGAACCAATCAGAAGGATCTTCATATAACCCTTTCCCCTGGGGGACTGACAACAGAAAAGTGGGTGAAAGGAAATGTCGGACAGGATAGGACATAACAAAATGATAATTTATAAATTATCAAGGGTTCATGGGGGAGGTACGGCAGGGAGGGAAGGGCACAATGAGGAGCTGATACCAAGGGCGCTAGTAGAAAGAAAATGTTTTGAGAAGGATGAAGGCAACAAATGTACAAATGTGCTTGGCATAAAAGATCTATGTATGGACTGTGATAAGAGTTGTATAAGCTCCAATAAAATGATTTTAAAAAAGATTTTTAAATATGTTTAAAAGAAAATGAAATCTTTCCAGACTTTTTAAAGCCCCTTAGTACTTTAAAACTTTAAATTCTTACATTTCCATAATGTTTCTGTTCATCTTCTGTATCATCTTTGTCCATTAGGATTTCATAAAGAGGAGTTTTTAATGCTAGCTTTGGTAATAGTACAGTTGAATCATTGTTATCCATTCGTCCACTCTCAGTGGTTACTTTTACTTTCAAGGTGTGAAAAGGTGTTGGGACTTCACCCACATTTAAATACATAGGATCTCCTTCAAAAAATGCTCCTTCAGAACTACCATTCTTAAAACCAGGAGGATGGTAAGTTGGTGGTGTAACTGCAAAAAAAAGTCAAGGCAAATTGTACATTTTTATGAAACTGAAGAAAAGTATTGTTATAAAAATACATGCAGATAGAAGAAATTTCCAATAGTATAAACAAACCAATAAGCTCATTGCTGTCGGAATTGATTCTGATTAATAAAAACTATGTAGAACACTCACCCCCACCCCAGGGTTTCCAAGTCACAATCTTTTTGGAAAAAGATTGACACATTTCTCCTATAGAGTGGCTTTTGGGTTCTAACCCACAGCACTACCAAAGCTCCTTTGTAAATAGTCTCAAATCCATTGCCATTCAATAGTATAAAAGGAACAATTAGACTGAGCCCCAGTGGCGTAGTGGTTGAGTGCGGGACTGCGGGCCACGGACTTGGTACTTCAAATGCAGCAGCAGCTCTCCAGGAGCAAGGCTGGGTAGCTCCCACAACCACCAGAGGGCAGTGATGGCCCCCCCCCCAAAAAAAAAAACAATTAAAAACCACCTTCTTACAATCTCCAAGGAGCCCTGGTAGGATTGTGGGTTACTCCACAAATTGTTTCTCACGAGAACAATGAGGTTTTATGCTCCTGAAAAGATTTACAACTTCATGGGCTGAGCCCTGGTGGCGTTGTGGTTGTGTGCGGGCCTGCGACCCACTGGGTTGGCGGTTCAAATCCAGCAGCAGCTCTCCAGAAGCAAGGCTGGGCCTCCTACTCCCACCAGAGGGCAGTGAGGCCCACCTCTCCCTACATAAAAGATTTAGAACTTCAGAAATCCAAATGGGCATTCTATTCTATCCTATAGGGATAATCAGAATCAAGTTAGAAAGTCTTGTTTTGTTTTGGGTTTGCAATCTCTTCAATCTAGTTTATTTCTTAAAATTAACTTCTGTTTTCTTCTCTTGATAGGTTATCTTAAGAAAATGTTATGTGTCATCATCGATTAGATTTTCTCCTCTGGGGAATACACAGTACTAACCTCACAAGGAAGGAAAACTGGTGATACAGTGCTAAAGTGCTCATCTACTCCAAAGGTGAAGGTTCAAATTTACCAGCTGCTCAGTAGGAGAAAGATGTGGCAGTGTGCTTCTGTAAAGATAGACTTGAGCAGTTCTACTCTGTCCTATGGACTTGCTTTGAGTCACAATAACTTCTCAGAAAAAGAAGAACCTTTTGGCTTGCTGTGGGGATTAAGTGAATTAACATGCATAAAATGCTTAAGACAGGGTTAGGACATGTTAGCTTTTATTATTGTTTCTTTATGTGCTGCTAGAAGATACCGTGCATGTTAAAAATTAGCTCATATTTATGACCTTAAAATGCAAATATGAACGTACTGTTCTGTACTTTCCCTCTCCCCCCTTTTTTTTTTGTTTTTTTTGGGGGGGGCATCACTGCCTCTGGTGGTCATGGGTGCTACCCAGTCCTGCTCCTGAGAGCTGCCGCTGGATTTGAACCGCCAAGCCCACAGGCCGCAGTCCCATACTCAACCACTTACGCCACTGGGGCTCAGCCCCTCCCCCTCTCTTTTTACTTAACAATATCTTCTGGATAACTTGCATTTATCAGCACATTCTCTTCAATAGATTTATAGTATTGGTATATAGGATAAGCTCTGATTATGTAATGGTTAAGCATTGGGCTGCTAGCAGTTTGAAATTCCCAACCACTCAAGAGTAAGATGGGACTTTCTAGTCTTATGAAGAGTGAGAGTCTCAGAAAGTCACAGGGGCAGTTCTACCTTGGCAGACAGGGTCACTGTCAGTATTGACTTGATGGCAGCGAGTTTGGTTTGCCTATTCTATAGAAACAACATAATTTATTCAATCCTCCCATGAAAATCATTTAGGTTGTTTCCAGTGTGTTCCTATCTTAACCAATGTTATAATGAACATTCTTCTTTTTAGTCTATTTGCTGCGAAAGCGAGCACATAATATACATTCTTTTTCTTTTTTTGGCATCATTGCCCTCTGGTGGTGGGAGTAGGAGGCCCAGCGTTTGCTCCTGTGAGCTGGAATTGAACCTCCATCCCAGTGGGCCACAGTCCCGTGCACAATCACTTCGCCACCGGGGCTTTGCCCAATGAACATTCATATACAACATAATCTTGCATATTTGTGCAAGTATTTTCTCAAGATATTCTTCTAGCTAAGAATTTACAGATCAAAATTTTGATACTGCCAACTTGTCGTCTATAAATGTTATACCTATATAAAAGGGGACTTTAAAGAATTCATGGAAGTTCCATGAATTGTTAATGGAAATTCCATTATCTTTTCACATTACTGTAAATCCTACTTAATCAAATCTTTAGTTTTCAAAATGTGATACTAAATATAAATTTTGTAATTTCTAACAGATATATAACAATTTAAATGCTTTAAAAAATTAGAACTCAACTCTTAGAATAATATTAAAATCTGCTGATACTGAAATAGTGTATACTATAAATAGTACCTTTATCATAGTAAAACAGTTTCATGGTCAAAGAGACATCATTCGGCAGAGGTCCCAGATTTTGCATTAGAACATAAATCTTGCGGATAAGGAGAATACATGATTTCTTGGTGTAAGCAGATGACAAACTGGATTTACTTGAGTTTTTACTAGAAGAGAATCACACAATTTCTTTTACTCTTTCATATCTTATTCCTTTTTCAGCATTGCATGTTAAGTTGGAAATTACCATAAAATGGGGTTTTACATCATTAGAATACTTTTTTAAACTATCACCATTAAAATCACTATTCTAAGACACTCTGGTGATGTTATCGGTGTTAGACTGCTAACAAACTACAAGGCTGATGATGCAAACTTGCCATTTGCTCCAGGAAGAAAAGTGCCTATCTGCTCTCACAAAAGAAACTATGTAAGGAACAAGCCTCAAGTGAATTCCCTGTATCCACAATTGAGGGACAGGAGGAAAGTGGTTACTAAACGGAATACACTGGACAGTTGGGTACAGAAGGTCAAAGGCCTAAGTCTGACGTGAGCAGTCAAAACCTGGCAACAGATTCCCCTTATGATGCATGCTGGGCCTGTTCTGGTTTCGAAAATTTTATGTATTTTTTTGGGGGTTGTACTGTTTTGCTTGTTTTTAATTGTTCATATTAGGAGGTATCACCTAAGTGCTATGTCATTGGGAGTCACCCTCATGAAGCTGAGGTATATATTTTTTGGGTTTGGGGTGCATGAAAACTAGGACAAACGAACCTATGGCGTCAACAAGTAGAATAAGGGTTTTGGCAGGAGGTGGCACAGAGGTGGGGGTGGGGTGGTGGACAATATCAAGGGGTCCAAATAGAAAAATAAAGCTTGGAAACGGAATGTGGAAGCAAATGTTTAATTCTGCTGCAATGATTTAATATATGTATTAATTCCCATTAATAATAAAGAAATTTTAGAGTCACCATGAGTTGGAATCAACTTGATGACAGTGTTTTTTTTTTATCATCATTATTATAAACTATTAACTCAATTTTACATAACTGAAGTTAATATACAAATAATGAATGCTAACTTTCTTCTTCTTTTTGTGGGCATCACGGCCCTCAGGTGGTGGGAGTAGGAGCCCCAGCCTTTGCTCTGTGGAGCTGGAATTGAACCTCCGTCCCAGTGGGCCGCAGTCCCGCGCACAACCACTATGCCACTGGGGCTCAGCCAGCTAACTAACTTTCTAATTACTCAAGAAAACAGTAGTTTCCTAATTTTGGGCTCCATTTATACAATTAAATAGTAGCTTATTATTCCACTTATATTTTATATGCCTTAATAGTTGGGAAGTGTGAGAAGTTTTAGAGTTAATTATAAAATTGGGCTATATAATAATATTAGTAAAATGGTCATCTGCAACACAAAAGAAACTCTAGAACAATACCTTAGGAAGTCCATTACTGGTCCATTAGTGGTATACTTGAATTTAAATTGGTAACATTCTGTAATTGTCTGAAATAGAAAGCAGTGAAGTTATTCATCTAATATATAGTACAGGTTACAAATGACTATGTATTGCTTTTTCTTAACATTCATTGGTAAGTTTTCCTGCCATGTTAATTTACTGATCCACTGAATTTTCAGCTCCTAACAGTGGACTATCGCCCTGGTCTGGGCTTTTAAGTTACTCTTGGGCAGCTACTACTTACTGAGTGCAGTGTGTATTATGTATATTGGATGGAAAGACCTTAGCAGGCATATAAGGGAGGCAGCATACCTCAGCAAAGTGACTACACACAATCTGTGTTATGTTATAGTCCCAAGAAAATCACTTAAGTTTTTAAAGTCTGTTTCTCCAGTTATTAAAAGGAAGTGAAAATGTCTATCTCAGTTGCTCTTTCCTCTTTTTTTGGTTTACTTTACCCTTTCATTTCTTACCCTCATACCTTTCCTTTAATTATCAGGTGGAATAGTTGAATGTGACTAGGTTGGGATATTCAAAATTTAAGTTTCTTATTTTCCATAACCTTAAATGCTTTTATAATTCTACAGAAGGAATAGTGTAAATAACCAGAAATCAGTAGTTTACAAACCTTTGCTCATGTATACCTACCTGAAGGTCTCCTGTATCGGAGCATACCTATTTAAAAATAATTTACAATTGAATTATCTACAGAAATGTATTGAAGAGGCACTAAATTGCTAAATAGAATATTCATATTAATTTATTAAGTGAAGTCAGCAAAGCAAAGCAGACAAAAGCAAGACAAAGGTAAAAATGTCCGTGCCAAAATAATATTTTTTACTTGTTTTTAATAAATAGATCAGTTGTTTGAATATATTGACATAATCTAATGGTCAGCCCATTGCTATTTAAGTCCAAATGTAAATTTGTTTGTTTGTTTGTTTGTTTTTTTTGGCATCACTGCTCTCCGGTGGTGCGAGTAGGAGGCCCAGCCCCACTGCTGGAATTGAACCTCTGTCCCAGTGGGCCGCAGTCCCGCGCACAACTACTATGCCACCGGGGCTCAGCCCCAAATGTAAATTTTTAAAAGATAGAATTTGATGGTATTTTAAAAAGAACATATCACTTCAATACTTACAGCTAGAACAATCATCCTTAGCTGAAATACAACAAAGAACAAAACTTACTTGAATTTTATAGAATATTTTTTCATGATAAATCATATTTTTCCTACTTTGTTTATTCCTAATTAATAAATATTACAGAAGATAAACTTCATAAGATACAAAGTGATTTCTAGTCTTTAGTAAAACTTCACATGAAAATTTCACTCATTTGAATGGTGATGATCTCAGACACACCAAACCCCACCCCCCAGAGGAAAATGAGGCCACTGGCTTTCTTGGGGGGGCATTTCTACTTTGTCCAATGGACCAGAATCAACCATGGCAGTGGGGAGAAACTTTATTTGGAACTTTTATGAAGAAGTAATTTCTTAATATATAAATAAGATTAAAAAAGGCATATGAAACTAAGTGAATTAGTATTTTGAAATGATTAATTTTCAGACGCTACAAGCAAATCTTTAAACAATCAAAACTGGCATGACAAAATTAGTCTAATAGTAATTCTACTAGCTTTAAGTGAGTTAATGTGAGTTTTTAAAATATCCAAATATTCAGACTTCTTGATCAATCAGATTGAACTCTGCCAAGTTTAATGTTTTACTACCAGATAATTGCTGTTAGAAATGTAAATTTTAAAACAAAAAATAAAAATTTAAAAACTTACATATTTTTTCTGTAAAGCCTCAAAGCATCCTAGCATCCTAAAAAAAAAAGTTCCTTCTTCAAATTGAATGCATATCCAGTAAATGAAGTTCTTTTCACAAATATTCATATTTACTTATAACTCAGTAATACAATAAAACTTTATTAAATTTTTCTCGTTAACTAGGTTATAAACAAATACAAAACAATGTAGCAGAAACTTAAATTGCTTACAGGAAAACATAAGCTATCTATCAGCTATTTGTGGAGAGCAATAATATGAAAATGGAGTCTGAAAACACTACGTTGACATGGTCATGAGTAAAAGCAAATTTAGAATGTAAAGATGCAAAGTGTCCAGTGTTAGAGGAGAGATCATTAAAACTGGGTTAAACAATAAAAAAATGTGCAAGGTCCAAAAATGATGATTTAAGGATAAAAATTTTCTATGTCTGTGTTTTGTTGTTTATGTTTTCTTTTACTTACCATTTCACTAACTGTGTAGCTCCTGGACAATTTTTATTTTCTTTGAGGACTTTGACACAAAGATCTAAATACAAAAATGATAATATAAAGATCTTAAAAATAGTACTTAGAAACCATAACAACTAAAAATTATGATACAGATTATGTTTTTCAGCTGTATGTATGCTCAGCATATCAATGTCAATTAACTTCCAGATGAGTGGTATTAGTCATCTAACTGAAGAAAAATAGGCTATATGGAAATGGATAGTATTTTATTCTTATAAAATGGTATAAAGATTAAGATGCATGTAGCTAGGCAGAAATTTTTCATTTTTTTTGGGGGGGGGGCATCACTGCTCTCTGGTGGTGGGAGTAGGAGGCCCAGCCTTTGCTCTGTGAAGCTGGAATTGAACCTCCATCCCAGTGGGCGGCAGTCCCGTGCACAACCACTACGCCACCGGGGCTCAGCCTGAATATACTTTTTAAAAGTCACTTATGTGAATACAGAAAAGTTGTTTACAAAAGTGGTATTAGGGCTGAGCCCTGGTGGCATAGTGGTTGTGCGCGGGACTGCAGCCCACTGGGACGTAGGTTCAATTCCAGCAGTGGGGCTGGGCCTCCTACTCCCACCACCGGAGAGCAGTGATGCCCAAAAACAAAAACAAAAACAAAAACAAAAGTGGTATTATTCATAATAGCCCAAAGTAGAAATAACCCAAATATTAGTCAATTGATTACTGGATAAAATATGGGCTATCCATATAATAGAATATTATCCAGCAAAGAAGTAAAATGCAATACTGATATGAGTGAACCCTGAGTACAGTATGTCAGGAAAAAGAAGCCATAGTCACTTAAGACCATATATTATATGACCCATTTTATATTAAATGCTCAGAATAGGTAAAATGTGGAGGCAAAGATTGGTGGTTGCCAATGACTAGGGGAATTGGGACATGTGGGGAGTGCTTTAATTGACAGATTTCTTTTTGGAATAAAATTGTACAACTTCATGAATACACTAAAAAACATGGACTTGAATACTTTAAATATGTGAATTGTATGCTATGTGAGTGATACCCCAATAAAATTATTGTTAAGAGCTCTGGTGGGACAGAAGTTAAAGCACTTGACTGTTTTCAGAGGTCTGAACCCACCTGTCACTCCACAGGAGAAAGATACGGCTGTCTGACCCTGTAAAACTATGGAAAAATTCTACTCTGTCCTACAGGGTCGCTATGGACCTGAATTATTTGACAGAAACAGGTTCACAGGTTAAACCTATTACTGAAAGACACACACTTAAATTCAAATTCAACAATTACAGTTTTTTTTTTAACAACTATAGTTTTAAATACAACTATTGATCCCTATTCATCTGGAGCAAAAGAGAATGAAGTTAACAATAAAATGTGTATTAGAAAAGGCAAAATTAAAAACATTCAAAAGAGAGTTTAAAAATAAAATATATTACCATCTAGATATCTTGTTGCATAAGCACATTCTGGAAATATTCCTCTCAAATATGTGATACAGGATACTGAAATGGCCAGGAGTTTCTTTACTAAAACCAAAGACTGCTGTTCAGTTGATATTTTCTTAGGAAATAGCAACGCACTCTAAAAGTCAAGGGAAATGAAAACATTTTTTGGGGTTTAATAAAAAATTTAAAAAGAGAAAAGAAAATTAAATAGATCCAATTTTGTATAAGCATAGTACTCTTCGAAAGACTCCATTCCCATTGTGATTAGTAATCTCAAAGAAGTAGTGATACAGTGTCAATGTGAACGTGTTTCTCGAGTACCAGTCTAAAGGTAACATGCAAAGAGTGCTTAAGACTCTTGTTAAGAAGTTTCTTGCAGTTATCTGTCTGTCATCAATGGTTTATAGTTTTCTTTTCAGTTACAGAATACATTTAATATTTGACACTTTTATTTTTGTCCCTAGAGCATAAAGTCATTTCCTTGAAGTGGACTGCTCTAAAAAAATTATCATTTCATTAAAGTTACAGAACCTAACTTAATTCCTTCAAGGCACCTAACAATATAATAAAAAAATTGAATCATAATTTTAATGCAGTGCATAAAACATCTAATTAGAATTCTTCATTAATTCAAAAGTTTAGCAAAAGGTTTCATTTTAAAAGCATGGAGTTTTCTAATTTAATTAAGTCCTCAATCAGTTGATTCAAACTTTATTTACAAATAGTACACATAAAAGTAAAGAAGGTGCGAATTCAAGAAATGACAACATCAGCTAAGTCAATGACTACTAAGAATTAATGTCTATAAGGAATTATACCATGGAAGGTCTCTGTAACTGTGCAGTGGCCATCTTCTGTTACAGTACTTTCTTTAATTCAACCTGTGATATAAATAAGTTTTTATTAAATTCAGAACTTAATTTTATCCCTAACATTCTAGTTTAAGAATATTATCTGAAGAGAAATTTTTTGTGTGTGGGTATCACTGCCCTCTGGTGGGAGTAGGAGGCCCAGCCTTGCTGCTGGAGAGCTGCTGCTGGATTTGAACCGCCAACCCTGTGGGCCACAGTCGTGCACAAAACCACTATACCACCAGGGCTCAGCCCACAGAAAATTTTACTTAAAATCTTTTTAACAAGTGAGGATCGGGCTGAGCCCCGGTGGCGTAGTGGTTGTGCGCGGAAATGCGGCCCACTGGGATAGAGGTTCGATAACACCTCCACGGAGCAAAGGCTGGGCCTCCTACTCCCACCACCTGAGGGCAGTGATGCCCCCCAAAAACAAACAAACAAAAAAGTGAGGATCACATAGCTCCATGACTATTTTTAGCAATGCCTTAGGAGTCTTGGTGGCCTAGTCATTATGAGTTGATTGCGAACCACAAAGTCGGCAGTTGAAAACCATAGGGCACTCTGCCGGAGAAAGAAAACACTTTCTACTTGTAGAACCCACGGAACAGTTCCCCTGTCCTGTAAAGCAGGGCGATAGAATGAGGCGCCATCAACTCCATTTCAGGTTTGGGTTATTAAAAAAAATGATTGTTACTCTTTAGCAATGTCTTAAATGTAAGGTGTTTGCATGCCTCACCTAGATGGATTGTTAAGAAAAAAAATATCAATTAAAAGACAGGCCTAGAAAGTGAACAATAGCACCCATGCTATGAAGAACACGCTATCTTGAAAGCAATCAACCAGGAGAGACCAGGAGAGTGACATTTGAACAGAAGGAAAGTTCAGAGGGCCAGAAGGGGGGTGGTGGTGGTGAAAGAAAGACAAATGGAAACAGCTGACCCAGAGAGGGGGTTGGGATGATTGCTGTTAAAGATGAAGGAATTGCAACTAATGCTGTCAAACAAAATGTATACTAACTGAATAAAAAAATTAACGAGCTCAGTAAACTTCCACCCAAACCACAAGACTTTCAAAGCAACTCCATCTGTTTGGCATTGTCCTGGGGGCATAGTGGGTCCGTATTGGGTTGTAACCCTCAGGGTTTCTTACCCTCTGACCTCGCAGCATGAGGTGTTCTTTAAGCTCAGTAATTTTTTTGTTTTTCTTTTTAAAGGTATATTCCTCCTAAGCTTTCTTTACGATTTTTTTTTTTAAGTATATGTGCTGCCGAAGCGAACACATTTCTTTACGGTATTCTAAGCATTGATGGCCTTTTGCTGGTGGGTATTAAGTAATGAAAAACTGTCTTGTTAATCCCTTAACTTTAGATTTATTAAATTTGTAATTTCAAAGTAACCAAATTAGGTAACTTTCCTTCTGGTCTGACTTTGAATAGAGCGTATTTCATAGTGTGTCCCAGCTATAAAAGGAACTAACAGCCAACTGAAATATTAAAAGTTTTTCTGAAAGAAAAAAATTTTTTTTTCTTTTCAATCATTTTATTAGGGGCTCATACATCGTTTTTCACAATATATAGATAAGCATACTCGTCAAGCACCCTCACATGTCCACTTCTATTATTGTTCTCCAATCGTCCACCTTTTTCCCTTTAGCCCCTAGTATCGGCTTATCCATTCCTTCCCCTCTTCCCCTGGTCTCTCCTCCCCTCCAACCCTCAATACTTTATACATTGTTATTGTTTTGTCATATCGTACACTGCCCGACCTCTCCCCCAA